>JAQZBX010076445.1:0-14439 GCA_029593785.1 Cabassous unicinctus | reverse complement strand
AATTAGGCATCATTCTCTGGGGCTATCCCCACTTGTATAGGAGCTGAGTGTCACCAGAGCCCTTAGGGGTCCCTCAGTGTGGGGTGATATCCACTTAGGTGTTCTATGAGATTCTACTGAGGTATGCATAAGTATTACCTCTGGGATGACCTCCCGACTCTCTTTGAAGTCTCTTAGCCATGTGAACTCATTTCTCTTTACCTTTTCCCCCTTTGATTCAAGGTCTTTTTTCCCAAACATGTTGCCAGTTGGCACTTGGTATTAATCCCTCGTTGCCAGGGAGGCTCATCCCCGGGAGTCATGTCCCACATTGGGGGGAAGGTAATGCAGTCAAATGCTGAGTTTGGCCAGAAGCCAATTTTAAAGAGAAGAGACTTATGTAAGTAGAAAGATAAATGGACCCTCCCAGAGTAAGTATTAAACAGAGATAGTGCCTAGCAGTGCAATTCCCTGTGCAGGATGTCACTGGCTGCCCAAGGGGCAGCCTGAGACAGCAGGGTGGAGGTGAGAGGCTTCTCTGCTGAGCTGGAATTCAGCTGCTTGGCTTTCAGTATGTTACACAGCTTGATGATGTCCATATAACAGCTCCACCTGGTTCTTTTAGAATTTTCCCCATTTCTCTCTCAGTTCTTTGTCACTATCATCTTGAGCCGTTCTTTACACTGAGTGGAGAGTTTGCTTTGTGTAAAATTTCTGGGTGAGCTATATTTCATCCACGTAGAGAAATCCCAGGAGAATTTCAGAGAGCGAGGACTGTAGTGAGACTGAGGAAAGGTCACTTACCTGAAGCTTAGGGACAGAATCTTCAAGGTCACTGCAGGCGGGTGGATGCTGGCCTTACATGACAGCAGGGAAGGCGAGTAAGAACACTTAAGGGGAGAAGAAAGATGGGCAGTTGAGGTCAGCAAAGAGCGTTTTCTCTGGCGATGTCTCAGGACGTTCTTAGTATCTTACGTAAAGCTCTCAGATACTCTCAAGCTCTTTATCTTACTGTAAAGCTCTATAGTATCTTACTATAAAGATGCAGGCTCAGAGGCAGAGAGAAGGTTAAGATTCCTTTTTAAAATTTTTAAAAGATTTTATTCCTCCCCCCTTGTTTTTGTGCTCACTGTCTTGCTCTCTGTGTCCATTAGCTGTGTGTTCTCTTTGTCTGCTTGTCTTCTCTTTTCGTCTTCTCTTTAGGAGGCACCGGGAACCAGAGAAGATTAAGATTCTGTGAACTTCTTTCTTTGTAGTATCAAAAACAAATGGCTTTGGATTTGTATCCTGAGCTGGGATGCCAAAGATGCCAATTTGTCCATGCTTGCTTTCCCATTAGTATTCTGAGCCTTAACTTTCACTGCTCAGTACTGAATTAGAGACCAAGTGCAGCAAGGCCCTTGCTTTTAAAAAGGCCAGTGACCACCTGGAGGAAAGCACTGGAGAGTAGGACCAAGATAAATCCAGCTGGCTGCTCGTGCACAGACTAGTTCCCAGCTCTGGGGCCTGTGCTTGGGGCTGTTGCTCCACCAGTGAGATGGATTATGCTGACTCATGCATGCATTCTGGTTTGCCTTTTTGTCTAAAGAGCCATTTATTTTAGGTTCGCTAAGACTATTCACTAAGACTAGACTGTATGTATACTTGCACACCGATGGCTTCTACAGCAAATAGGCCCATGGCAATAGCATAAATAGGAAAAACTCAAATTTGACAGCTCTAAGGAGAGCGATGCTGGGAGTGACAGCCACAGATCCAGAGGCTGCCATGTAGCATGTCACACCTGTGCTGCTCTCTGGCAGCACATTAGGCCTACCTTTGGAGCAGATTCTGATTCAGGTGGTCAGAGGTGGAACCCAGAATTGGTATTTTTGAAGCTCCCCAGGTGATTCTAATGTGCCTTCAGGGCTGAGTATCCCTGAATTACATTGAAAATGCATTGGGCAAATCATGGAAGGACCCTCGCTGCTTCACTTACAATGGTCTGTGTTCTTCCCTGGTAGAACTTGGCCAATTTAATGACTTTGTCTAGAAATCAGGGTAGCTGCTGGGGGGAGCTTGAGACTTTTGGGTCTGTGTATGGTTTAGAGAATACACGGATAAATCAAGGAGTTTGCTGACAATCAGGGATTCTTAAATATGCTTTCTATTTGCTGACATCTTTCTTTACTTCACAGGAAAATGGCTTTGTCCCTGAATGCAGAATACCAGAGCAGTGATTCCCAAGTTTTGAAGATTTGCTATGCTGTCTTGTGCTTTTGTGTTTATTTAGTTGCTTGTAGCACTCTAGGCATTTCCTGACATTGCTGTCTTGCACCCCCTTTGAGATAAAGGTGCACACTCTGGTGGATCTCACCAAAGACAGGCTTGGCAGTCTCTCTGGTAGAACTTTCATTTCGTTGATTCCTGATATTCTCTTAGGGGCCTCTGTTACTAATCCTGTAAGTTGTTTTCAGTTTTCATGATATTAGGTCACCTTGTGTCTTAAAGAGAAGAGGGGTAGACATGTCCACATGGCTTAAAAGTTCTCCTGTACCATCCTTCATAGCTAATGACACATATTTGGAAGCCTGGAAGCTTCATTTTGGATCTAAATTTCTTCTGTTTTAATCTTTCAGTACATGAGAGTCTGGATCCCTGATCCTGATGAAGTGTGGCGCTCAGCCGAATTAACCAAGGACTACAAGGAGGGGGAGAAGAGCCTCCAGCTCAGATTCGAAGATGAAACTGTAAGTGATGAATGGAACTAGATGGTACATCGTGGGCTTGAGTTTTCCCTGGAGGTTAAAGCCTCTGAGACTCTGGAATCTTTGTTGTTGTTGAGTGAAAATGTGTGAGAAACTGCTAGACCATAAAGTGGCTCTATAGAGGTAACATGAAGTATTCAGCTAACAGGAGCTAGGCAGCTAGGAGATCATGGGTGGGTGAGGCAAGATGTCACTGGAGTGGAGGGAGCGGGAGGTGTCCCTCCAAGGGAATGAGGCATGAGTGGGAGGGGAGGGGAGGGGAGCTACTACATGAGACAGGCAGTGCACTGTACAGCAGTTGGAGCACGGGTTCTGGAGCCAGACTGCCTGGGTTAATCCTGGCTTGGCCATTACTAGCTTTGTGATGTTAGGCAAGTTAAACTTGCTGTGATACTTCATCTGCAAAATGGGGGTGATAGTTTGTCTACGATTGTTTTGAGAATTGAGTTGAATACATGGAAAGTTCTTTCAGTAGCACCTGGCACATCAGCACTCAGTACATGGCGGCTGCTGCAAAAATTCTCTTCGTTAGTTGACTTTCAGGTCGTTTCACTCAAAAGGAAGACGAAGGTAGTAACTATGAAATCCTCCCTTTTCTAAGAGGTCTGATTTAGTATCCCTTTTCATGAGCCTTTTATGACACCCCCCCCCCGCCCCCCCGCCGCCGCCGCCGCCCTTGTGCATTCTACAAATGCATGAATGCTTGCTCGGTACACTGTGCTGGGTGATGGGGATAAGGATGGACAGCCCTGCTGCTTGGGGGAGCTCAGCGCTGAAGGGAGCAGACAGTGGACATGAACACAGAAGGGAGGTAGTGAGGAATTTCAGTAGGCGTGGAAGCAAATGGACAAGATGCAGGGAAGGAAACTACGGAGCAAAGGGTGTTCAGTGAGACCAGGCCTCCTGAGAAGGCTGTGGAAAGGAAGCAGCCATTAAAGACTTTGGGATTGGGAGAGTGAAGAGAGGTCCAGTAAGGAGCTGCACAAAAGCCCCGAGACCTGGTGTTCCCCCGCTGGGGGCATGTTCAGAGGAAAGGAGGCCAGCATGTCCTGGAGCCATGGGGAAGGGGTGTGGGGTCTGGGATGAGGCTGTAGGCAGAGCCTGTTCACACAGGATTTATCATGGGGAGATCCAGAGAGAAATCAGTTTTGAAGGAAGTGGTGGGAAGAGATCAAGAATTCGCTTTGGAGTGGGTTTGAGAAGTGCAGGGGGAAGGGTTTGGCTGGACGATTTACTGCGTCCCTCTGAAGAGTGGCACTGGAAGTTTGTACCATATAACTAACCTCTGATCAATTTCTGTCTGGTTTCTAATTCTTTCAAGCATTTTGGTCTTGTCTCCCTTTCTAGATGGTAATGACCTGCTTGAGAAATGGACCTTGTCTTATGCTTTGGCTCAGGTAGTACCTCCTTGGCTGGTGATTAACTTGGTGATTAGTAGGACTGCTGTTTTGTATCAACGTGGGCATCTCCCTTGGTAAAACTGGGAGAGCAACTTGTTAGAACTGGTTGTACCAGGAGTGTAAGGGGCTGGGGGTTCCTTGCCTGCTTCTTCCTGGCAGGAAGCCTTGCCAGCCTTTGCTTGGCTTTCAGGGGAGAAATAAAAAGCTCAACAGAAGGAATCATGTTTACCATGTGGAATAATTTCCTACTCCACGCCTTAAACAAAATGAAATTAGTTCACCCACTTGAATGACATGTTGTCTTCTGCAACAGATTTCATTTCAGTTGATCTTTTCAGTGGGTGGGATGTTTTTAAAGAATTGTAGGGAGGTAGTAAGGAAAGATCTGCCTTCTTGCTAAAACAGAGCAGATGCTTGCCTCCCCGGCTGAAAAGGAATTTAGCCTACATGACTAATTCTGGCAGCCACTCAGGGCTCGTCTCCTCCTTCCCCTGATTGTAGGCCAGTCAGCGTGTAATCGGAAGGGAAGCCTGAGGCTGGAGAGTAGAAGCTCTCAAGAAATAATGGGCTCTCAACATCCGAGTCTGTCCAGGTTGCTCATGGGCTGCTGTGTGTCCACGGCCGGCTCTGAGCTGCCATCAGGAGAGACACAGCCACCCACGCTGTGGTCCAGGATCAGGAGAACAGGCATTAGATGGCTGGGCTTGGAATGCTTGCAGAGTCTCTTCGGAAACTGAAACCATCCTTGAAATACCAGGCTGGCCAGAAAATCCAGCCCTGCTGTCTCTCTCCCCTAATGCTCTGCTTCTTACCCCTGAAGTTAAATACTGTGGGTTTGACTGAAGTGGCAAAGAATAGAATAAATTAGATTTCTGTATGGGACAGTAATGGTGTTTCTAGCTCCCAGCTTTTGGCAGGGTCTCCCGCCTTACTCCTAATCTGTCCCCTCTGTTCAAGGTAGTCAGGCGCCTCATTGTTCCCCTCAGGTGTTTTATGTTTAAGCCAATGAGAAGATGATAAACTTCTTGGGGGGTTGGGGAGGACATACCATCTACCTTTTTCTCTCTGCAGCCATGTTGGGCATAAGGTGCCCAGGTGTGCCAACCCTTAGCACAAATACTTTCAAGTTTACAGGATAGCAGCAAAAATAATACAAAACCCATACCGAGAATGCCAACATACCCCTCCCGCTACCCAGATAGCCAGAGCTACCAACTTTTTAACGTTTTGCCACATTTTTCATATCATTCTATTTATTTTATAAGCACTTGATAGTAGTCTATATATATCATGTTCCTTAAACACTAAATACTGCCATGTACATTTTCGAAGAACAAGGCTATTCACTTAAGTGCAGTTATCATGTTAAAAAATTTTAACATTAATATAAAGTTATAGTCTATATTCTGATTTTTTTCTTACGTTCCAATAATATCATTTTGGACATTTTTCACCCCCATGGTTAGATCCAGTCCTGGGTCACATATTGCATTTCATCACTTCATTGTCTTTTTAATTTAAGCGTTCCTTATTTTTAAATTGTGGAAACTTATACAACATAAACTTTCCCATCTCAGCCACTCCCAAGCATGCAAGTCAGTGGGGTTAATCATATTCACAATGTTGTGCTACCCTCACAACCATGCATTACGAGGACTTTCCTATCACCCAAAACAGAAACCTTGCACCCACTATGCCTTATCTATTTTTAAATGGAATCAGGCATTTCAGAGTATTCCAATCCTGGGGGTAAATGTAGCTCTCCCATGCTTAGCTTGGGAGTGGAGTTGGTGGCTATCCGACCTTCTCTTTCCTTGTTCCCCCCTCCCTTACAGACTGCTTGGCGCCTGCCCTCTAGTGGCAGAGAAAACTGTCCCCGTTTCCATGGCTTCCCTTTAAGTTCTGTTTTCTAATCTGAGTTTGTGTTCAGTGTCCAGCCAGGCTGGTGGTGAGTCCTCCCCATGTGCAGGGCCCTGACTGTGGTGCTCGTGAGTGGGAAGAAGATAGGGCAGCACGTGGGCTTTAAATACAGTACGTGCTCTCGCAGCATCTCCACATATCCAAGCCTCCCCTAGCATTTGTGGGGCCAGGGCTAGAGTGTAAATGTAAGCCTGCATCTGCTTAACTATTTAAAGTATATTTTAGGTCAATTATTTGTCACTTTGAAATTTTTTGAAGATTTGACATTTAATGTTTTAGAAATAGTTATTTGCAACTTGACTATTATCCATCTAGTTGCCAATGTAAAGAATTTTACTATCTCACTTTCGATGTGTTTTACCTATACCTAAGGGTAAACAAGCGTAAGAGCAATGTGAATTGTCCATTATTGCAAAGTGTTTGTCATCCATCAGGTACAATGGTTACAAAAATTGTGCTAATTATAATTAGCACCCCTGGAACTACAGTTAGAACATGTGGAGAAGCAAGAAAATGGACACTTGGCATAACTGGGAAACTGTATTTCATTATGTAAGAATCTTTTGCACATGTGCTATGTTTTACCTAAACATCTTTGCTGCCTAATTCCTCCCCATGCTCCAAAGCAGTGCCTGTCTCCGACATTGGCAATGTTACAACTCGGGAACCTTCACGGTACAATGGCCTTTTATTTTGATCCATAGGGCGGGAGTTGCTGAGAAGCATTTCCCTGGAGCCTGAAGGCGTTAGTCTCAAGGGTGGATGTTGAGGGTTGCAGGTAACACGGTGTCGGCACTGAACGCTGATCCCAAGCGACAGAGGGCACCCACTTACACTTTAATAGGCCTGTATTTTGCCCTGGTGATATTTGGAGCCCTCTAAAACACATGGCCCAGAGAAGAGGCCCCTTTTGCTCAGGTCTACGAAAGAACTGGGACTACTGTCCTTGCACATTGGTGCACTCAGACCATACACCTTGAGTACTCCACAGAGTACTTGTGAATTTGTTGCAGATTAAGTGCCTGTTGGGTACACATTTGGCAGAACCAGTGAGCTATAATTTCATAATACTCTTGTGGTGTCAGTAAAGCTGCTTGGTGGAGGTGAGTTTGATTGCTCCTAAAGTTCTGTCTACTTAGTTATTTTCATTGCTCTGTTCTCCTGCTGTGCTCATGAACTCTTCCATCAGACTATTTTGCTGGGATGCTTCTGCTTACACTTGGGTGAGGAAGCCTCAGGCACCTGGGGAAGGCAGGGGGGGAGGGTAGCCAGGTACCTTCCAGGAGTTCTGAAGGTTTGTGGGTTCCACCTTTGGAGGGTATTCCAGTACGATTCCTCTGTATGTCTCCTTAGATTCCCATTGTCTCTCTGGCCGTAGGTTATTTTTATAATAGAAAAGGTTTCCTGAAACTTGGAAAACTGAGCATTAACTTCTATTCATCCTATGAGTTAGAAATAATGTAACTCAGGGTTTCTCATCCTCAGCCCTGCTGACATTTTGGGCCAGATGATTCTTGGTTGTGTCCTATGCGTTGTAGGATGCTTAGTAGTATCTCTGGCCTCCACCCACTAGATGCCAGTGGCTCCCCACCCCAGTTGTGACAACCAAAAACGTCTCCAGACATCACCAGTTGTCTCTTGGGGGAGCAAAGTCATCCTTGGTTGGAAACCACTGAGGAAACTTCAAGATGAAGAGCTTGGGCTTTTTAAAGTCAGATACACCTACGTCCTTGAGCACTTTATTCTGTGAACTTGGGCAAATTAGTTACTCTAAGCCTCAGTTTTCATATCTTTAACTTGGGTACAATGACAGCACCTAACTCACATGGTTCTTGAGGGATTAATTTCCAGTTCTTACAGTTACTGTGTGTTCAGTGGCTTGCTTAGCTTCTCTGAGGTTGTGTTCTCATCTGTAAATTGGGAATGATGATAGTACTTATGTCACCAAGTCTCTGCGAGAATTAAATGAAGTAATGCAGTAAAAACATCTTGTACAGTGACGGGCATTTGGGCTTTCCACAAGTGTTCCTTCTTTTCCCCCCTTTTAGCTGAATTGTTCTCAATGTTGATGTCATTCCCTTTTTATCTCCATAAAGGAAGGTATAAATCCAGAATGCCTCTGTCCTCAAAGTGACTCTAGAGTTCTTTAGTTTGGTTAAGCTGGTGGTTCTCAACCAAGTATGGTTTTTGCCCCCCAAGTGACATTTGGCCATGTCTAGAGACATTTTTGGTAATCTTACCTGGGGGTGGGTGAATTTCTACTGGCATCTAGTAGGTAGAAGCTGGAGAGGCTGTTAAACATTCTACAAGGCACAGGGCAGCCCCAACAAAGAAGTATCTGGCCCCAAATGTCATTAGTGCTAGGTTGAGAAACCCTGGTTTAAAGCCCATAAAGGAAATGGTCTGGATTCTCCATTGCTGAAATACACCGTTAAGAGTTAAACTGGGACCCCCATCATTCTGACAGGAGGTGTCATTCATTTTCCCTGCAATAAATTGAAGTCAAGAGATTAACTTGGACTCTATATTTTTATGCTGCTCTAATATTTTTAGCTTGCTAGCTGGTGAATCTGTTTTACTAACTTATCCTTTCTCTAGGTGTTCTGGCCTCTATGGGTAGATAAAGCCAACTTCTTTCTCCTGCTTTCTCTACCATATATGATTATACTAGTTCCAAAGCTGTGTGGAGTTGCCACACAGTTTTGTGTTTTTAAAAATAATTATCCTATAAGCCCTCTCTCACTTGGAGGTGGAGTGGACATCACCATCCCAATCCCCTCAGGATTGGGGGAGGAGCTGTGGACTAGAGTGGACTTGGTGGTGTTCTGTTGTAGACATATTGTGATTCAAGCAATGGAAGAAATTGTAACAGTGAGGTGGAGCCGGTGGCCACTGGACGTTTTTGGGGCAGGGAGAGGAGGGGCAGTTGAAATACAGGGGCTTTTTTGGGACTTGGGGGTTTTCCTGAGTGGCATTGTGGCGACAGATGTAGGTGATTTTCCATCAGCATATACCATGCAGAACTGTGTGGGGGAGAGTGTGGTCTCTGATGTGAACTGTGGTCCATGCTCGGTGGCAAGGCCCCAGGATGTGTATATCCATTGCGGGTGTTGTGCCACACGGATGAAGGATGGTAGTGTGGGATGTTGTTGGAGGTGTGGGAGGTGGGGAACATGGGAATCCCTGTAAAAAAAATAATTATCCTCTTGCTATTTATTATATCATGCAATGTGGACACAATTTGAGGTATGGGAGAAGTCATGAATAATCACGCAGTTCAGCCAGTATTTTTCAGCACCTGCTAAATAATGTAGAATCATAGAGGACTTAGAGCAGTCTAGACCATGCCGTCCAATAGAACTGTCTGCCCTGATGGAATGTTCTATATCTGTGCTGTCCAATGCAGTGGTCATTAGCCATGTGTGGCTCTTGGGCACTTGAATCTGGCTAGTGTGATGGAGGAGCCACAGTTTTCATTGTATTTCAATTTAATTATACAGTGCCATGTGGCTGGTGTCTACCCTATTGGTGAGCTCAGGTTAGACCAATCCTCTACCCTGTGCCCCCTTCTGCTTTCTCAGGGAGGGGACTGAGGTCCACTCTGGGTAGGTGACTGTGTGTTAACTTTGTGATGGGTGTCAACATTCAGCTTCCTGTTCATCCCCAAGGCCCAGTTATTATAAAGTAATGCTTTTATGCCAGAAAGGTCATGACCCCTGATAACTGTCATAAACTTAGTTTTCAAGTGAAACCAAGTTAGCTATAAATGTTCAGCACTAGCAGTAATGTTAAAATGAAATTCCTGTTAGAGAAGAAATATCTGTTCTTTAGCCTCTCCCCTATCCCTCTTGATACACCCCCCCCCCCCCCCCCAAGAAATCTGTAGCTTTGAATGCTGAGCTTGCAGCTCCTAGCCTCTTTTCTGCTGCTCTGGGCATTTTTACTCATCAATTTTACTGTAACCAATACCACTAGGTTATTTGTGGACCCTGTTTTCACAAAATTGCATATGCGTTTCCACCCACAGATTTGGGAGAGAGGCGAGAGGAGATTCAGCTAAGAAAAGAGAGTCAGCATTGCTGTCTCTGGGTTTAAAGACCCTGGGCTTAGGTCCCAGCCTTCAAATTTGAGGGGGGAAAATGGTTTTGCGCTAGGGGAGCTTGGTGGCTCTGCAACTGACTACCTGTGCTGCTCTCTGGGGCTGGGTGGAGCCACGTGGGAGATACAGGGCAGGCAGGCGCTTAAGGGGCCGAGCGACGTCTCACCCGGAAGCCGTTAGAGTGGCTCAGAGAAGGTCTGATTTTAGTCCCAGTCATTCTGAGTTGGCCGAGGTGCAGCAGGCTGCCACCTCTAGAATTTAATGAAATGGAAATCCAATCTCAGCACCCCCTGTTTCCCCTTGTTTCTACCTTGTGGAAGTTTTTTCTGAATCTTCTTAATAGTTTACTGGTCTGCACAGGGAAGGTTTAATATAAAGAGTTTTTCACAGAAAGAAAAGAACTTTGATTAGTCTAAGAATAGAAAACCAGACAGCAGGAAACTACTGTACAAATAAGAAAATCTTACTAACATAGTAATATTTATATTGATATTTGTGAGGACATTATGCTAGGCAGACTTTAATATGCAAAGTTAAATAAGTGGAATCATATATTTCATTTTATAAAATGTCTCTTTAAATACAGCAGAATGTTGTGGGGTAGCTGCCTGACAGTAAATATAGTCTGTATTATGATTTACTATCACTATAGCTTCTTTGAGTCCATATCTTTGTGTACTTGTAAGATTATCTCCTGAGAATGAGAAAGAAGAGTGAATTCTTGAAAAACTCTGAACATACTTGAAAGTGGTTAAAATGATTAATTTTAGGTCATCTGTATGTTGCCAGAAGAGGAATCCATGGAACTGACAACACAGAGTGAACCCTAATGTAAACTACAGACTAGAGTTAATATAAATATAATAATTTTGTTTCATCAGTTGTAACAAATGTACCACACTAATGCAAAATGTTGATAGGGAAGATTGTGCGTGCGCTCACTGTGGGTGTGTGTGTAACTTGGGAACTCCATACTTTTTGCATGATTTCTTTGTAAGCCTTACAGCTACTTTATTATGATTTTTTAAACAATTCTGAATATATGTTGCCGGCTGCCCTCCAGGAAGTTTGAACCAGTCTACAAGCAGTATACTCATTTGTTCACACCCTTCCTAGTTCATCTCGTCAGTTTTATTATTTTGCTTCTCTGATGGGTAATATTAGTGCTAACACTTATTTGCATCTCTTTGGTTACTGGCCAAGTTGAACGGTTTTTCATATGTTGTCCATTTATAGTTATTTTGTGATTTGTGTTCTGTGCACAATTTTCTGATGGTTTATTGATCATCTTTTAAATTCTAAACTTTTAATTTTGTAGTCCTTTGAAACCTGCAGGACAATTACAAAAATAATACAGACCCCACACAGAGAACGCCAGCATATCCCTATGCTCTCAGATAACCAGATCCACCAGTTCTAACATCCCGACACACCGTATCATTCTGTCTGTGAGTCTATCAATCCATCTGTATACTGATCAACCCATTTTCTGAACACTTGAGTGTAAGGTTGTATACAACATGCTTCTTCAACACTTAATATTGCTATGTTCATTTCCTAAGTAGGATGTCACTAAAGCATCCACCTTGAGTGCAATTGTCAAGTTCCAGAAATTTAACCTTGATATAAAGCTTAGTCTGTTTTCCAATTTCTTCGTATGTCCCAAAAATGTCCTTTTGAGCCTTCTCTCCTCCCTTGTTAGATCTCATCCAAGATTATGAATTGCATTTAATTGTCATAGTCTCTGTAGTTGCTTTTTCTTTTATTTTTTTATTGTGGGAACATGTGTATAACATAAACTTTCCCATGTCAGCCACTCCCAAGCATATTCAGTGGGTTTAATCACACTCATTTTATTGTGCTACTCTCACCTCCTACCATTACTAAAACTTTCCCATTTGCCCGAACAGAAACCCTATAGCCATTATGTGTTAACTCCCCCATTCTCCCTGCCCACTACCTCTGGCTACCTTTACTCTAATTTCTGTCTCTGTGAGCTTGCATATTTTCTGGTATTTTCTTTGCAGTTATTAAGGGGCTTAAATTTAACATCCTAAATCTGTAAAATTCTTGTTTGCTTTGATACAAACCTAACGTCAATAGTTTATAAACACTGTTTCTATAACAGGTTTGCACATTGAGTGTAAACCACTGATTTATCTTTACATTTTTATGCATTTGCCTTTTAGATCCTATAAGAAGTAAAAAGTGGAGTAACAAACCAAAAATACAACAGTATCAGCAGTGACATTTACCCTTGTTTTTATCCTTTCTGGAGATCTTTATTTCTTCCTATATTGTCCTTTTCTTTCTACCTGCAGAACTCTCTAGCATCTCTTATAGGGCCGGTCTAATGGTGACAACTCCCTTGGCTTTTTTTTTTTTTTTTTTTTAAAGGAGTTACTGGGGATTGAACCCAAGACCTTGTATATGCGAAGCAGATGCTCAATCCCTGAGCTATACCCGCTCCCTCCCCACTCCGGCTTTTGTTTTTCTGGGAATGTCTTAATGTCTCCCTCATGTTTGAAAGACAGCTTTGCTGGGTGTACAGTTCTTGGTTGACAGTTTTTGCTTTTAGCACTTTAACTATGTCCTCCCACTGCCTTCTTGCTTCCATGGTTTCTAGAAGTTGGCACTAATACTATTGAGGCTCCCTTGTTTGTAATGTGTTGCTTCTTTTGTGACTTTCAGAATTCTCTTTATCTTTGTCATTTGACAGTTTGATTATAACATGCTGTGATGTGGGTCTGTTTGGGTTTATCCATTGAGCATCTTGGATGTGTATATTCATGTCTTATGTTAAATTTGGAAAATTTTCAGCCACTATTTCTTTGAATATTCTCTCTGCCTCTTTCTCCTCCTCCTGGGAATTCCACCAATGTGTATATTGGTACGCTTGATGTTGTCCCACAGGTTCCTTAGGCTCTGTTCACTTTTCGTTCTTCTTTTGCTTCTAAGATTGGATTATTTCAATGGTCTTATCTTGAAGTTCATGGATTCTTTTTTCTGCCACCTCCAGTCTGCTGTTGAGACCCTCTCAGGAACAGTGGTCTTCTGTTTTGTTTGGTTCCTTTTCATACTTTCCATCTCTGTTTTGATATTTTCTTTATGTTCATCTATCATTTTCCTGATTTCCTTTAGATCTTTGTGCATGATTTCCTTTAGCTCTGAGTGTATTTAGGACCTTTAAAAAAAAAAAAATTAAGTCTCTAATTTTGCAGGTCTAGTCCTCCTCATTAAAGGTTTCTAATGCTTTAATCTCCTCCATTGCCTGGGTCATCACTTCCTGTTTCTTCGTATGTTTTGTAATTTTTTGTTGAATCCTGGACATTTTGATATTTTAATGTGTTATCACTTGAGTTTAGACTCTGAGGTTCTGAGGTGTCTGTTCCTTCGGCTGGTATCCAGCTGGTGTTATGAAAGAACATTCCTTGAATGCCAGGAGCTAACAACAAGAACAACAACAAAAGGATAAAAAAGAACACCTTACCCAGACCTTTGCATATTGACCTTTGCTAGTGCTCTCCTTCAGGGCTTATCCATATAGTAAGTTTTGAAAATAGCTCCAAGGCACAGCTTAGGGGCCTTCATGATCCTTTGTGTTCATGGGTCTTGTCTTGGGCATGTGCATGTAGCCTGGTTTTCCCCTGTTTATATGGATATGAATGTCCCCTCTTTCTGGGAAACAGCTTTCTTGTGGTCTGGGCACTGCACTGTGTCTTACAGCCAGCAGTCCTTTGCCCCAGGCAGCCACTTGACTGCTCTCCTACAGCATCCTGTAAGAGTTCCTTGAGCTGCCTTCTACATGCTGGGCAAGTTCTGGGACAGCGAGTATGAGTATGCAATCAGTGTCTTGGTTCAGTCCCTTGGGCCACTGCCAGATTGACTGGGCCAGATATACATGGGAGTCCACACTGGGAGTATGGGCTGGCTCCACGTGAGCTGGTGAGGGAGGGGCCAGCCAGAGCTCCAGGAGATAAAGTTTTAAGTAGGCTTTTTCTCTATTTGGTGCTGGCTCTGTTACTGCAGTCCTTTACTGTTTTCTAGAGCTTTGAGAAAGATGTTTCTGCCAGTTTTTGCTGATCGTTCAAAGCTGCTTTAGGGAGATGGAGCCCTGAAGTGTCTCTCTGCCATCTTGATTGTGGCAATCTTTCTGATTTTAGATATTAAAATTTATTAATTCCATCATGTAATACAGTCGCTATCCCTTGCTCCCATGAGTCTTTGCATATGGTGTGTTTTATGATAGTTACAAAGTACTAAATAACAGTCAAATCTATGTGTGTTTTCCTAC
>JAQZBX010076444.1:0-14429 GCA_029593785.1 Cabassous unicinctus | reverse complement strand
GTCAGCTGTAGGCGATCAGGTGAATGGCTCGCTTCTCTTCTCCTGGGGCCTTCTTTCCAACATCAAAGCTGCTTCTCAAAGACTGCTTCTACTCTGTTCTCTGCCTTGCCTTTTATATTCGATTCCCCACCCACCAAGGGGTGGGGCTCAATGCCCTAATCATAACCTAATCATGCCCAGATTAACAGATCAGTTTACAAGCATGATCCAATTATATTTTTAGAATTCATAATTACATCAAATTGGCCAACGGTTACAGACATTGAACACCAGAAGTACAAGATGTTGATCTCTAAGAGAAGGGAAAACAATGATGTAAGCCCCATGATTGTAACCAGCTCTCTGGTTGGTAGCACTTCTGAGACCATGGCCCATGGAGAGAGAACTGAGGCAGATTCCAGGTGTCTTGCTGACTTGAGGAGAACGAAATAGAATCTCAGGGAGTTGAGGCAGCTAGAAATTGTGGGGCAGAGCTCTGGAAAGGAAAGAGTTATGTAGCAAAAGAGCTTTAGAAATCTGCATAAGACCCTTTGTGTCTGTTGCTGAATCACTAGCCATGAATGCATAAGGTGAAATACCATAAGACTTAGCAAAAAACCATAAAGGAGTTGTAACATAAACAATTTTCAGAGCTCACACAGGCATAGAAAATATTTGAATTTCAGTTAAAGTAGAAAAACCCTGGAAAACAGTTGAGGCTTTCAGTAGAGAACCCCAAAAGTCAAGTCTTAAAACTAAGGCAGCACTATACTAAAAGCTACTCTAGAACCAATTCAACTAAAACTTACAAACAAAACTTGAATGTAACTCAACTACCATTCAAAACAAAATGCAACAATCTTTAAAAGAAAACAATAAACTCTCAATATATTCAACAATATAATATTCACAATGCTGGGCATCGAATCAAAAATTACTAGAAGAAAATGTGACCCATATGAGGAGAAAAAGAAGTCAATAAAAACATGGCAAGGATGATGGAACTAACAGATAAACATGCTAAAACAGCTATTACAATAATGTTTAAGCAAATAAAGAAAATATAACCACATTATAAATGGACAGTTCAGGAAAGAAGCAAAGAGCAAAATAAAAATTTAAATATGTAAAAGAAAAATTATACTGGTTCAGATTAAGTATAGATTAGATACTGCAGAAGAAAAACGTGATTGAACATTTATATTTGATTGCTGTTGTAGTTACACATGTAAATACATTTGTCAAAACTTATTGAAATATACTATTAAAATAGTTGAATATATTGCATGGGAACAATATTTCAATAAATTCAATTTAAAAATTCTATTATAAATTTCTCTGACAAAATGGCAGAATGAATACATTCTTAAAACTTCTATCTTTTGATCCCAACAAAATAAGAATAAAAAACACAGATGCCTTTCAGCTACTACTGGGCACTGGAGACAAATGGGGGCTACTGAGAAAGCAGTCTCAATATTTGAATGGAAATAGAGGTTAAACCTACTCACTTTGTGGCTGGGAAATTGAAATGTGGTCCCTCAGTAAAGCAAGCCATGGACCTATGAGTATTCCAACTAGAAACCAGTTCCCTGTTTATAAGGAGAGATGTCGCAGAGTTACCCTGGTAGGCTGTGTCCAGCCCTTCACTCTAGGTGGGTGCCTAGCTAGAAACTATACTATTTGCATTGCAAAACAGTTGTTAATACAATAAGTCTTGGTTTGCAATTCTGTATTCCACAGAGGCTGGAACAAAGCTATCAAACCATTTTCAAAGACCGCACAAAACCTAGCACATATATAAGAGAAAATTCCCAGGAATTGTTGCAAAAAATAAAAATTTCAAAGCATAAGAAGAAAGTCCGCTTAATAAAACAGTTAGATGCAAAAGATGAAACAATTCATTAGAGATAATATATCCAAAAAGGTATTAATATATTTGCTTTTATAAATGATCAAAAAGATAAGAAAATAAGATGCATGCATAAAGAACAGAAATTTTAATAAAAGTTCAGGTAAAACTAAGAAAGAATCAAGTACTAATTTTAGAAATTAAAATATACTTAGTGAAAATAAAAACTCAACGTTCATACTAAGTAATGGCTTTCAAAATGCAACTGAAAGAAGTTGTAGAAGGAGATAATAAATACAACGTTGTAGAAGAAACATTTTAAGGCATGACGGTTGAAAGTTTTCCAAAATAGAAGACTTGAGTCCTCAGATTGAAAAACCCCACTAGTTCATATTATGTATATATAGTGTATTCATTTTTAGACATACTATACTGAAACTGTAACTCATTAAAGATAAAAAATAAATTATAAAAGCAGCCAAAAAGAAAATAAAATGGCTTAAAAAAAAGGATAACAATTGGATTGACAGAAAACTTCCTTTATTAAAATAGTAGGCAGAATAAAATAAATAATAATTTTAAAGTATTGAAGGAAAGAATTGGGAATCTAAAATTTAATACCAACTAAACTGTCTTTCAGAAAAATAAAGTTTATGAAAGAATATTTTCAGTCATAGTGAGATAATTTAATGCATACTTATATACATTAGTAATAATATGAATTTTTTAGAAAGATGAAAAAAATGATGATATGAAATTTTTTAAAGAACTAAACAAGGACTTTGATCTGTATATTAAAAGGCTATTAAAAAAATAACAGCATGAACAACAATGATGCATCACCTAATAATATCATTGGATTCTAAAGTTAAGGAAATAAGTTTTCAGGTGGGCATCCAGGAAAAATGAACAAATTACCTGGAGAAGAAAATATTAGATTAGCCTCAGATTCTCTACAGCAAAATTTAATGCTAGAACACAATTAAACAATATCTAAAAGCCTTCACCGAAAAACAATTGACTTTAGAATATTTGAAATTCAAATATCTTTCAATTATAAAGATAACAGATAAACACTTTTGAAGACTCAAGAGCTCAGAGGACACATTTTCCAAATGTTCTTTTTCTTTATTTAATTTAATTTTATTTTATTTTATTTTATTTTATTTTATTTTATTTTGAAAGAAGCTTTAGATTATATAAATATTACATCGAAAATATACGGGGACCAAATGTTCTTAGGAATTTCTAGAAAACAAAATTCATACTTGTTCTCTGACTCTGTTTAAATGATGTTTCCCTAATAATTTACATATTCA
Source organism: Cabassous unicinctus (assembly GCA_029593785.1). Classification (NCBI taxonomy): domain Eukaryota; kingdom Metazoa; phylum Chordata; class Mammalia; order Cingulata; family Chlamyphoridae; genus Cabassous; species Cabassous unicinctus. The sequence continues at coordinate 11,279 of JAQZBX010076444.1, read as the reverse complement.
CTTGTTTGCTATCAGTTGGAGAAATGCAACTTATATCCATAATATTAATCTTATGGCAGGAGAATAAGCTCTCTCATTATTTCTAATAATTTGTTGGTATGTTCTTATGGCTTTCTTTTTTAATGTAAATCCTAATAGGGAGAAAGATGATATATAACAGAAGAAATAATTTAAGTAATTTAAAATTATAGTAAATGCTAAGAAGAATTATAAACAGTTGGGAATCAACATTAATTGTGGGTTTGGATTTTATTTTCTTGATCTTTCCTATTCTGTCAGCACATATGCCATGATCTCCTATATATCATTGTCTCAGACCCAGCAACTCACTTCACAGAGGAGGTCATAAGGCAATGTCTAAAGGAAAAATCCTCTAGTCATAATCATCGGAAGTATCATAGCAAAATACATAAAGCAACAGCTATTCAAAAGCTGCTGGCTTTATAAAAAAAGTAAAATATCCTGTTGAAATTCCAGTCAAGGAGACTTCCCTTGTTAACATATGATGCACTGAATCAGCACCCTATTAATATACAGAACTTTCTCCCATCAACAAAATCTGAATTCTAAGAACTAAGGGATGTTTCTCTTTTTCCCACAAAATTTTGAAACCTATACCCTTGATACAAATATGATTTTAGTACTTGCTTATTATTATAGTTTATAACTTTCCTTTTGTGTTGTTGCTTCTGATTCATAGGGATTCCCACTTAAAGTTTTGGGGGCACAGCTATGCATTTAGAAGGATGTTTATTTTATTTGAGATTTTGGTATGTTCTTATTAGGAAGATTTTTCAGATTCTATACTCAATAATATTGCAAGAAGTAAATGTTCTATATCTATACAATATCAGTAGAAAATTGTAATATCAGAAGGGAATTAATAGCTCTTCCCTAAAGATATTGTAATTTATGATGAAATAACTGTGCATTTTTCCTTTTGATGAAGGGAAAGTTTTATATGACATACTTATCTTTTGTTAGGTTGGAACATTAATATTAATCAAGTAATTGTTAATTAAAATTAGACAGCATTTTTCTATTCTTGGGTTAGATAGCTAAAAATTATTTCATATTCACTACTAGGATAGATTCATAAAAATAAGCATTCATAATATTTGGTGGTAGGACCTGAAGTACAAATAAAATTTAGGAAAAGTAAATTGGAAATCTGTATGAAAAAGAAAAAAAAGAGAGAAGATGAAAATAAGTAAAAGCAGAAATGAGAGGGTGGACATTACCACTGACCCCACAGAAATAAGAGAGATCATGAGAGGATACTATGAACAGCTGTACGCCAAAAAACTATACAATGTTGATGAGATGGACAAATTCCTAGAAACATACGAACAACCTACACTGATCCTAGAAGAAACAGAGGAACTCAACAAACCAATCACAAGGAAAGAGATTGAAACAGACATCAAAAACCTCCCAAAGATGAAAAGTCAAGGACCAGATGGCTTCACAGGTGAATTCTACCAATCATTCAAAGACAATCTAATACCAATCTTGCTCAAACTCTTCCAAAAAATTGAACAGGAAAGAATGCTATCAAACTCATTCTATGAAGCCAACATCACCCTAATACCAAAACCAGATAAAGATACTCAAAAAAAGAAAATTACAGACCAATAACCTTAAAGAATACAGATGCAAACACCCTCAGTAAAATGCTCTCAAAGCAAATCCAAAAGCAAATTAAAAGAGCTACACACCACAATCAAGTGGTTTTATCGGTATACAAGGGTGGTTCAACACAAGAAAATATATTGGTGCAATGAACCACATTAATAAATTGAAGATGAAAAATCATGTGATCCTCTTGATTGCTGCAGAAAAGGCATTTGACAAAATACAGCATCCTTTCTTGATAAAAGCAAAACAAAATAAAAACACTCCAAAAGATAGGAATAGAATGAAGCTTTCTCAATATGGTAAAGTGCATAAATGCAAAACCGACTAGCATGGTAGTCTATGATAAAAGACTGAAAGCTTTCCTGCTGAGATCAGAAACAAGGCAATGACGCCCACTGTCTCCATGGTTATTCAATATTGTACTAGAAGTTCTAGCTACAGCATATAGGCTAGATAAAGAAATGAAAGGTGCCCAAATAGGAAAGAAGTAAAGCTTTCCTTACTTGCAGATGACATGATCCCATATGTAGGAAATCCTGAAAAATCCACAACAAAGCTACTAGAACTAATAGACCAGCTCAGCAAAGTGGTGAGACACAAGATTAATATGCAAAAATCAATAGTGTTTCTATACAGTACTGATGAGCAATCCGAGGAGGAAATCAGGAAAAAAATTCCATTTATCATAGCAACTAAAACAATCAAATATTTAGGAATAAATGTAACCAAGGACATAAAAAGCCTGTATTCAGAGAACTAGAAAACATTGCTAAAAGAAACCAAAGAATACTTAAATATGGGGAAGGACATTCTGTGTTCATGGACTGGAAGACTAAATATCATTAAGATGTCAGTTCTACCCAAACTGATTTACAGATTCAATGCAATCCCAATAAAAACCCAAAAGCCTTTTTTTCAGAAGTGGAAATGCAAATTATCAAATTATTTGGAAGGGTTAGGGGCCCCGAATAGCCAGAAATGCCTTTAAAAAGAATGAAGTTGGAGGACTCTCACTTCCTGACTTTAAAGCATATTACTTAGCTACAGTGGTAAAAAACAGCATGGTACTGGCCTAAGGACAGACAGATTGACCAATGCAACTGAATAGAGAACTCAGCAATAGACCCTCACATCTATCATCAAGTGATTTTTGACAAGGCAGTCAAGCCATCTAAGTTGGGCCAGAACAGTCTATTCAACAAATAGTGATGGAAGAACCGGACAGCCATATCCAAAAGAAAGAAAGAGGACCCCTATCTCACATCTTATACAAAAATTAACTCAAAATGGTTCAAGGGCTTAAACATGAAAGCGACAACTGTAAAACTCTTAGAAGAAAATATAGGAAAACATCTTCAAGATTTTGTGGTAGGCGGTAGTTTCTTAAACCTTACACCCAAAGCACAAGCAACTAAAGAAATAATAGATAAATGAGACCTCCTCAAAATTCAACAATTTTGCACCTCCAAGGACTTTGCCAAAAGGGTGAAAAGGCAGCCAAGAAAATGGGAGAAAACATTTGGAAATCACATATCCAGGTTTAATATCCATTGTATATAAGGAGATGCTACAATTCAACTATAAAAAACCAAACCATCCTATTAAAAAAATGGGCAAAAGATTTGAATAGACATTTGTCCAAAGAAGAAATACAAATGGCAAAGAAACACATGAAAAAATGTTCAATATCACTAGCAATTACATAAATGCAAGCCAAAACTACAATGAGATATCATTTCACACTCATTACAATGGCCACTATTAAAGAGCCAGAAATCTACAAGTGTTGGAGAGGATGTGGTGAGATAGGCACGCTTATTCACTGTTGATAGTAATGTAGAATGATACAGCCACTGTGGAGGACTGTTTGGAAGTTCCTAAAGAAGTTGAATATAGATTTTCATGTGACCCAGTAATACCACTACTAGATATATTCCCAGAAGAACTGAGAACAGTGTCATGAGCAGATATCTGCACATCAATATTTATAGAGGTGTTATTCACAATTCCCAAAAGATGGAAACAACCCAGGTGTCCATCAACCAATGTATGGATAAACAAATTGTGGTGTACATACATGATGGAATATTATGCAGCAGTAAGAAAAAAATGAAGTCTTGAAGCATGTGACAACATGGATGAACCTGGAAGGCATTATGATGAGGGAAGAAAAACTGACACAAAAGGAGAAATACTGTATAACTGCGCTATTCTGAACTAAATGTGAACTGTGTAAACTGTGTAAACTCATGAAGTTAATTAGAACATAAGTCACCAAAAAATAGAATGAGGGTAGAAAATGGAAAGCTGAGGTTTAATCTCTGCAGAATTGGTAAGAAAGTTGTTAGTAAATCTTTGGAAATGAATAGCAATGGTAAAAGCACACCATAGTGTTTGTAACTAGCAGAACTATTATATAGGCTTGATAGTGGTTGAAAGGGAAAGTCTAAGGACATATATATTACTAGAAGGAAAGCAAAAAACATGGGACTGTGTAACATAGTGAGACCTTATGTGAAATATGAATAAGGGTAATATTGCATATATAAGACTGTTTTTACAAAATATAAATACAAATAATCTTGAGAGAAGGAAACACAAAATAGCATGTCTGTATGGCCGGGGAAACAGAGAGATTGAGAGGTGATGAATTTGTCAGGTTTTTTTGTTTATTATTATTACTGGAATAATTAAAATGCTCTAACAATGATTGAAGTGATGAATGCACAACTCTGTGATTATACTACATACCATTGATTGTACACTTTGCATGGATTTATGCTTTATTAATATGTACCAATAAAATTGATTTCTTAAAAAAAAGAATCTAGAAAGTTCTCCTATGAATATCACCTGATATTTCCAACTAAGATTTTATAAAAATATTTAAGCTTAAATATTACTTATAAGAAATTTGGAAACTAATTTATTATTCATCCAGTAAATACTTTTTGTGTACCTACCATGATTCAGTATTAAATAACTGAGCTACAGCAGTAAAAAAAAATTAGACATTTTTATGGGGCTTACATATGGGAGAAGACAGAAAATAGATAAACAGGAAGATATAGACGATGTGGTGATAAGTACTATGAAGAAGGGAAGCTATTCCATATGGAATGGTAAAAAAAGATCTCAGATAAGCTATTTGAGAAGAATCCTGAATTAAGGTGTAGGCTTCTCCCTTAGGGTGGCAGTGGGAACAGCTGAGGTGTTTCAATTTGACTGACAGTGAGGTAGCCCTCATGTTCAACTAGAATTAAGACATCAGCAGTGTCAAGTTTCATACATATGGTTCTATGGCCAGTGGCTTTAGATTCCATCTTTAAAAAGACATCAAAATTCCAGTCTTACCAAGAATTTGTGGGACTGATCACATCTGACTTTCAGATATACTTGAGGATTTTTTTTTAATATTTGAAGATGAGGATCAGAGAATGGGGGTACCAAATATAGGAATGGCATCATTTGAAGGTTAGGATTACAGTCCCTAATCTTAATTCCAGTAAGAGATGGCATTTAATCCTACCTACTATCACTATGTGAACTTAAAGTAATGCTTCCATTACTGTTCATTTCAATTCTTGCCAAAATGTCCTGCTATCCAATTAATCTGGAATGTTAAAGATTTTTTTCAGTAACAATAATAACAATAGTAAGATTTAGTTATTTTAGAGGCCAACCAGTAAAACACAAGCTGTAAATTCAGTGAGAATGTGATTATTTAAGTAAAATGTGGTAATAATTTCTTGAATTAAATTGATCAAGAAAGAAGTTGCATATATTTCTCTTCAAAAATAAATATTACTATACATTCACATTATTTTATTGTTTTATTCAAATGCTACTATATTGTTTAGTATAAACAAACATATCAAAATATTATTTTATTTTTGCATACCTTAAATGAAGAAACACCCCTATTTTTATTGGTTGCTTTTCTATTTCTTTTTTTCCATTTCTACCCATTTATATTAATTAACCTTTCCAAAAATATATTTAATTGTAATTCAATTTTAACCCTTTCTGAAGCAAATTTTAAAATATCTGTTAAAAGATATTATTCTGTTCTCGATATGGTCAGCAAAGATAAGTGGCCTTGCTGAATAATGAAAGCTGTACACAAAATATCAGAAGAAAATATGTTAAAAGATTCCAAAGTAAATTATTTCAAGAACAAAATAAAAATATTAAAATCCCAAATGTCTTGAATCCTTAGTTATTACACTGATTCAGTAAAAGCAAATGAACTCTATAAAGGATATTGAGAGATAATGAAGTGATGCTTTTGAAGTCACATACCTTGGTGAGTGCTTTGTTTTTATACTCCCAAAACTTCACCCACATTTCTTTTAAAATGTCAGAAAAAGTACTTTCCCTCTAGGTGAGCCCTGCTTGAATATTTCCTACCTGAAATGAATTGCTTAGGAAAATAAATCTTTAAATTTTGGAAATGGGAAATTTACCCCAGTATATTGACCCTTTTTCTAATAAAACATAGGTCTCAAAATATTCCCTCTCCTGTCCCTTCCCCCCACTGTGGTTCAAAAGTACATGACATCTGTCAGTTTCTCGATAATGAAAAGCTAAATATGGATGGAGAGGGAGGAAAAAAAAGGAATTGAATATTTGGCTAGATATTTTTTCTAATGAGCTTAACATTTTCTAATGAGCTTAACATTTCATAATACCCTGTTGATAAAGGAAGACTGTTTTGTTCTTATTGTTTAAATAAAAAGGACCTCTTTCCCTGCTGACTATACAAAGGAATCTCTGAAGCATCACACAGCCAGAAGGGTGCCGTCTTAGCCATCTGTGTCAGCCACATGAGTTCCGTAACCACCTGACTCTTTCTCCTCTTTCCTCAAGTTTTTCAAACAAAGTCTGGATATCAAAGAGAATCCAAAACCACACTAAAATTACCATAATTTTTTAACTCAGAAATGTGCTGTTTCAAACTCTGCAAGTATTCCTAAAAGGAAGAGTCTAACCAGGTTACTATCTCTGTAAAACTTCCCCTGCAGAGGGAAGCTTTCCTTTCTAGTCTTCAGATCAAAATAAAAGAGGAAGAAAGTAATTGAAGACATGATTTCTAGGCATAAGATATAAAGATACCCTATTATTTTTTCTCCTACTGAGCTGGGTAGCAATCTAGATTGTTTTATTAGGTACTGTTTGTTACTCAAATAAAAATAATTAAGACAATCACCGTGAAAATTTCCTTAGAAAAATGTAAGCCTTTCAAAGGTAACCATAAATATACTTGCTGCTGCTTTTGTACTTGAACTGTGAACTGAAGAGATTTTACTCATTCAGGATTTTTAAAGGACAATGAACTTAGATTCTTAATTCCAGATTTATCTTGCCTAAAAAATGTGAGTCATTAGAATGTTTTAGCTCTAAATATCTAGAAAAATTATCTCTGAAAAATTTTAAAAGCCACATAAATATTTTGCTACTATAGTTATAGTCCAGTCCTCTTTAAAATTGGGAAATGTTATTAGATAATAATAAAATCTTAATAATATAGAACCTGTTTCAATCCATCTGTGACAGCTATATGCTTTAGTAACCACACCTCTGAAAGTCAACCAATCAGCAAGAGGGTCACTTTTCTGAAAGTTAGCTAATCAGCAATAGCCACCTCTGACCGTTTTTCAGCAGCAGTCACATTCAAGTAACATGCTTCTACAGCTGACAGGCAGGCAATCTCTAAACATTTATGCTTCTGAAAGTTCTTCAGCCCAGAACTCCTTGCTTCCTAAAACCCTATATAAGAAGAGCATTTTTTTTCCCTAAAACAGGCTGTGCTTTGAAATTACAGCTCCTCTTTGCTTAGCAATGACTAAATTAAGCTTCTTCAGTTTTTGTTTATTTCAGATATTGAGTGGTGTCTTGCTCTGACAGTGAAAATGAAGGACTAATTGAAGTCCAAGAGAGTTCCTGGATATAGACGAAAGAGACATCAGTGGCCAGACCGTAGAGAGCCTTCTTAGCCATGTTTTGGAATTTTTAGCTTGTACAAAGGTTAATGAGGAGCCACTGAAGGACTGCCAATTGATACGGAAGGGGTTGTTATGATCAGATTTACATTTATAAAATGTTATTCTAGCTTGGGAGTGGGACACAATGACAGATAAACCAGTGTCCATTTAGGAGATTAGTGAGATATTAGTGTTGATGGAGAAAAGTTATGAGATTTGAGAGTTAGAAAGTAAAATAACAAGAATTTGCTAAGCAAATTAAAAAAGGATATCAGGGAGAGGGAGGTATTACCGATGAATCCTGGTTTGTTTGTTTGTTTCAAACTTTTGACATTAAATGGAATGTGGGTCATTCTCCATGATCAGGATCAATAGAAAAGAATCAGGTTGGAAGACAAGAAAGATCATGAGTTTATTCTAGATATAATCACATTGAGACACCATTGAGATACTCAAGGGAATATTTCAAGGAGAAAATGAATACATGAATCTGGAGCTCAGAGAAGAGACTGGGCTGATAATTCAAATGTATGAATCACTACCTTGATGAACTCAAACACATTTCTGGCTTAGAAGAAGGTTCATCTATAAAAGAGATTGAAAGATGGAGAAGGAATGGTCAGAGAGAAGGAGTTAAATCCAGACATGGAAGCCCAAAAAAAGACTTTCAAGAAGAGAGTAATCAATGCTGTTAAATGCTGCTGCAGGTTGTATAAGATGACACCTGAAAAAATGGCCCATGGAATTAGTGATGTGAACATTAGTTACCTCAGCAAGAGTTATTTTGGTAGTGATAGGAAGAGGAGACAGATTGGGTTTAGGTAGTGAGAAGGAGATGACAAAATAGATATGAAAAATAACAAGCATAGACAATAATGGTAATACATTTTTCTGGGAAGAACAAGAACTGTCTAGGGAGCCAGCTGGAGAGGGAATAAAAGAGTTTGAGTGTGTATGTGCTTTGTTTTTAATGAGAAACTTCCAGTGTATTAAAAAGCAGCAAATTTCTATTAACAAATACATTGTAGCAATTCTCATAGGAATTATATTATTTTAAATAATAGAACCCCCAACAAGACACTTTATTGACTCCAACTTAAACTGAAACTGTTCATGCCCAATTAGAACTATAATCAAAGAGCAGTCACTTTCATTTACTGCATTACAATGTATTTTAAAGTTTGTCAGCCTAGGATTGTTGGATTCTGAGTTTTTATGATGTTTTATTGGTTAATAAGGTTTTGCTTTCATTTCCTGTTAAATGCTAGAGCTTCCATTAACAATTACATTGAGAAAAGATTTCCACAGCATGTGGCAGCAGCATTTAAACACAAAGATTAGCATGGGGTACCAGAAAGAAATTGTAAAGTGAACTTAAAATAGATAAACTTATTTATTCATTTTATTTTTATTTCTCTTGACAGCACTTTTCATTGGTAGGATTACTATCCTGAAGAAATGTAAAGTAAAGCAAATAATTGCCTTTGTGGCACCATATAACTCTGCTGCAGTTCAACGGCCATCTTAAAATAATGACAGAAGTCTACATTTTACTAGATAGTAAAAGGAGAATCAATGAATATGTACACTTAAGACTTGAAAAGAGAACAAAGATGCTTCCATTACTGACTGGGAAGAAAGGGCCACTGAAATTTTAGGCACACAAAAGGATTTATCATCACATATGCATGACACACAGAAATGCTTATGCAATGTAATGAATGGAAGAATCACAAAATGCAGCTGACTGATCACGAAGTAGCATTAGTTCAACTAGAGGTCATTCTAATATGTGCCTTTTGAATACCTCACCTAAGAATATCCTAGGTTCTCTTAAGTAAAAAAGTATTTCAACACAAGGATGAACTACAAATGCCCCTTATGCTACTGGCTTTAATCCAGAGTGGTAAATAAGATCAACAGAATCCTAGAAATATAGAGAACAAAGGATTTTATAATATTCTCAAGCCTTTCAGGCCTGATATAATTTTAAGAGTAAACTGGATCACTAGCATTGAAGCTTCCCAACTAGACAATCTGCCGTTATCACTAAACCTCAGGAACCTACCAGTAGTAAGCAGTTCTACTCAGAGATAAGAATAGAAAGTCAGCTGGTTAACTGCTATCATTTCAGACCTTGTACAAGTGTCTTTAACTCCACTTAGAATTGGGAATCCCTGGACTTTGACTGCTGTCTATAGTAAATGCTGAAAAACAGCTAACATTTACAGTGTGCCACAAATTGAGCTGAATTCTTTCTATATATTACATCATTCATTCTCCAAAACAAACTATGAGGTTGATATTGAAATTATTATTTTTCTATGAAGCCATGGAACCTCAGGGTAATTAAGTATATTTTTAAGTTCACAGAGAGAAATATGATTGAATAAGAATTTAAGCTTGGACATTCTAACTCTAGTATACATACTTTAAACTATAAATTTAGAAGAAATTGTTAAGTACTTTTATAGATAAATTATTTTTATACAAATGTCTTTCAGTAACAGTTCCTTTTCCAATGCTAAAATTATATTGAGCATTTGTTTTTCATTTAAAAGTTTTAGTACTTAAGATTTTATTCCAGACATTATTACTTCTTTATTTCCCTTCAACATTTTATTTTGATGGACTTATGTAAATATTTTTATTTCTTTGGACTTCAAAAATAAAAACATCTTTAATTTCATTTTTAATTCACCATTTATACCTCTAATATTTGGTTTTCACTTTAATTATTATGCCTAAAATATGTTTATTTGATTTTCACTTCTCTTTCTTGAACATTAATAACTTTTATGATTATGTTTCTTCCAGGATAGCAGACTAAATGTCTTAAAAGACCTTTTCATAACAATCAGAATAAAATGAATTAAATACCTTTTTAAAGGCTTTGTGAGCTGCTGCAAAACTAAGAAAATCTACTGGGGACAAAAAATTAAGAAGAAATGGAAACCAGAGGAGGAAGCTGAGTTGAAGTACAAACTATGTGCTCCCTGGGGGTACTTACTGACTTTTGAAACCAAAGGGCTTGAATATTGAAACCCCACAGCCCAGAAGACAAAGCCTTTAGCTTATTCAAAGTGGGTAACCACGAAGGAACCAAGAGAGCCTATAACTGCAAGCAAGTCCCATCCATCAGCCATATGGGACTGAAGTCCCCTCTCAATTAAGAGGTGGAGTGGGCATCATCATCCTAGAATCCTCAGGTTTGAGGGATGAACTATGGACTAGAGTGGATTTACTGGTATTCTACTACAGACTTACTGTGGTTCTAGCAATGGAACAACTTATATCATTGATGTGGAAGCAGTGGCCACTGAAGGTTCTGAGGTCAGGGAGAGGGAAAACAAGTGTAATACGGAGGCATTTTCAGGACTTGGGAATTGTCCTGAATGACACTGCAATGACAGATACAGGCCATTATATATCTTGCCATAACCTACAGAAATCGGTGGGAAAGAGTGTAAACTACAATGTAAACTATAATCCATGCTTAGTGGCAATGCTCCAAAATGTGTTCGTCAAGTGCAATGAATGTACCACACTAATGAAAGATGTTGTTAATGGGGGCAAATGTGGATGGTGTAGGGAGCAGGGCATATGGGAATCCCCTATATTTTTTATGTAACATTTATGTAATCTAAATATCTTTTT
>JAQZBX010076443.1:0-14428 GCA_029593785.1 Cabassous unicinctus | reverse complement strand
TTTTTTTAATAATGTGATGGTTAAGCTAAATGTGTCAGCTTGGCCAGGTAATGGTGCCCAGTTGTTTGGTCAAGCAAGCACTGGGCTAATTGTAATACAAGGACATTTCATGGACCTTAATCATCAGTGAGTTGATTGCATAGATGGCTGGTTACATCTACAATCAACTAAAGAGATTGCCATCAGCAGTGAATGACGTCTCATCCTATCAGTTGAAGGCCTTAAAAGGGGAAGTGATTTCAGCATTCAGGGAAAGAATTCCCATCTCTCCTTCAGATAGCCAATGTCTCCTGGGAATTCATCAAGGACCTCCATCAGAGCCCCTGGTTTGCAGTCTGCCTTGTGGAATTTAAACTTGTGCATCCCCACGGTTGCATGAGAGAATTTTATAAAATATCATACTATTTACAGATATCTCCTGTCGGTTCTGTTTCCCTAGAGAACCCTGACTAATACAAATAGTTTTATGTCTTAAAATGAATTTCATTTAGCTCTATAAGGTAAGGACAGTCAAGAGCTATTTTTCAGATAGGGAAACTGAAGGCCAGAGAGAAGATACTTGTTCAAGGATGTAGAGGTCAAGGGCAGAGCTGGAGCTTGAACCAGGTCTCTGTGAGGTAGGAAGCCTGCAAAGAGGAAAGTATTAGCACCTCCAATACTCACACCCAGGAATGCACCCATGGCTTTGGGGAGAATGAGAAGGATGGGGCATCCCTCTGGGACATCTCCTCCTGTGCCATTTGCTAACCTGGCCACGCAGTTTGGCCTTGGGCAAGGACTTGGGCTTTGAGCAATTGTTAACTGCCTCCCACCTCTCTTAGATTTGGCACAAGATCAATAACACTGGTTTAATCGGAAAAAACTTTTTTTTTTTTTCAAAATGAGGGGAAATAAAAGAGCAGGAAGAACTTTCAAATATTAGCGCTAAGGTGGAACTTGGAGTTCAGTAAGTCCAAACTTCTCATTTTGCAATGAAGAAACTGAGACCCAAAGAGGGGACGTGACTTTGCCAAAGTTTCATGGTGAACCAGGGCTGATAAGGCCTCCCCACCTAGAGTCTCTCCTGCCTCTTAACCCTTAGTGATTCTCTCTGGGGTGGGAGAGGTGAGTTGAGGTCACCAAAGAAGACTGGGGAGGAGCTGGTAAGATGTCAGGTCTAACCATTTGTGGTCTGAGGGCGGAGGAGCTGTCCAGCCTGTCCTAATCTCCTCGGTGACCTGGGTCCCCGGAAGTCTTACCTTAAGCCTGAATCTCTGGGCCTTTCCAATAAACTTTCCTGAGACTGTTTCCTGCCACAAAAGTTCTGGCCCCAAAGATTGATACTAGAAACCAGTATCTTTGAGGTTGAGTAGGGGGTTCTACTTTGTCTGATAATAATTTTGCCTCTTTTATTTTGCTTTTGCATTTGGCATCCCCTTACTTTTTAAGTATTTGGGGTTATTTTGTTTTAGATGAGTCTCCTGTAAGCAACCTATAGTTCAATTTTCATTTTTACCCCATTCTGAGCCATTGCCTTTTTATTTTTTTAAGGTTTATTTTATTTATTTCTGCCCCCTCCCCTGTTGTTTGCACTCACTGTCTGCTCTCTGTGTCTGTTGGTCATATGCTTGTTTTCTTTTTTTTTTAGGAGGCACCAGGAACGCAACCCAGGACCTCCCATGTGGGGAGGGAGGCACCCACTGGCTTGAGCCGCCTCCGCTCCCTGCTTCTTGTGTCTCTCATTGTGTGTTTTCTTTGTTGTGTCTCTTCATTGTGTCATCTCATTGTGTAATCTTGTTGCATCAGCTCCTGTCTTGCTCATCGTCTTTAGGAGGCACCGGGATCCAAACCCGGGACCTCCCATGTGGTAGGTAGGCGTCCAACTGCTTGAGCCATATCCGCTTCCCAGCCATTGCCTTTTTTTGGGGGAATTTAAGCCATCGGTAATTATTGCCATAACTGATCTATATGCTCTTCTGTCATTTTGTTTTATGCTTTCTGTTTTTTTTTGTTGTCTTTTTTGTTTTCCGTCTTTTTGGTAAATAGACTGTGTTGGTTTCTTTTTATCCTGTTGTAAAACATTATACAGTCATTCAGCTGAAAAATATGTAGCTTATGCTACAACATGGAAAATGCATATATAAAATGAATTTCAATGAAAAAAATTTCAAAAGATTTTTTTATACCCTGTGGTTATATTTAAATATATATATATATCTCCATCCACACAGCTAAGGGCCCGATTAAACAGTTGTTAGGCAGTTGGGAATAAGGTGAATGTTCCTTTCCCCTTCAATGTTGTTATAGTATTATCTTAATACATTTTTTAAAAATTGAAGTTGACATTGTTTTGTTGGTTTGACACATAACAATATAGGTATTAACCAACTGCACTGTTTATTCAGCTAAATTTCCTACCCCGTTTCCACCATTTTCTCTTTATCATTTAAAACCAACTCCACACCAGCTTGAAGTCCTGGTCCTTGAATACCACACTAGGAGCTGGTAGTTCAGAGAATTGCACTGCAGTTTTTTTTTTTTGTTTGTTTGTTTGTTTTAAAGATTTATTTATTTTATTTTTATTTATCCCCCCCCTTGCTGCTTGTGCTGCTGTGTCCATTCGCTGCGTGTCTTCTCTGTGTCTGCTTATCTCCCCTTCACTGTGAGGTCTTGCCGCATCAGCCCACGGCGCCGCGCGAGCCGGCCTGCCCTCACAAGGAGGCGCCGGGAAGCAAACCCGGGGCCTCTCATATGGTAAACGGGGGCTCTATCCATTGAGCCACACCCGCTTCCTGCCGTGAGGTTGCTGCATCAGCCCACCGCACCGCTCAAGCCGGCGTGCCCTCAAAAGGGGGCCTCGGGACGCGAACCCGGGCCTCCCATATGGTGAACGGGGGCTCTATCCACTGAGCCACACCCGCTTCCCTGCACTGCAGTTTTTATTGACATAAAATTTTCTTTTCCACACCTCTGTGGTTCAACAGAAGACATTTTCTCTATTTACAGATTACTCGATTCAATCATCTTTCAAGTGCCTAGAGTCTGCAGAATACTGTAATTACGCTGTGACTATTAAAGTGAACTAACACTAAAACCAAACAAAAAAGCAACTGATGGCACAGAAATTTTCCCCCAAAGTTTGAGAATTTAAAGGGAAATTTAAATTCTTTTGTTTTGCTTTTGTTACTGTTAAATAAAATTGAAATCTATGCATTTTTCTCAACCATTTTCTTGAGTCAGACACATAATAAAGCCGCCGCTATCACCTGCAGGATTGTGTTCAGTTTTGAAAGCCTTATTTTAAGGACTTAGATTGTTATTTTCTGTAACTTTATCCCAATAGGCATCTTGCATATTTGTTGCTTGTTTCTTGCCTGTATTCCCTAATGAAATGTAAATTCTATTAATTAATTTATTCATTTATTCCACGAGTGCTGATCGAGGGCCTGCTCTGTGCCAAGCATGGTTCTAGGCTTTTAGGATACATCAGTGAACAAAGATCCTGCCCTAGCAGAGTTTTTATACTAATGGGAAGAAATGTAAAGTAAATGATAAGCACAATAAATAGGTCGATTGTGTGGTATGTTAAGGGGTAAGTGCTGTGGAAAGTGAAAAAGTGGAGCAGAGTAAAGGGGGTAGAGAATGCCAGGGAAGTGAAGTTTTAAATAGGGTGGTCAGGGATCGGCCTCTTTGAGAGGGTGACATTTAAGCCAAGGCTTAAAGGAGATGAGGGGGTTGACCAGACAGATATCTAGGGGAGACTGCAGACAGGAAGAAACAGCCAGTCCCAATGCTCTCAGGCAGGAGAAGGCCTGGAATGAGCAAGGAACAGCGAGGAGACAGACGTGGCTGGAACTTAGCAACTTAAGGCAAGAATAGCGGCAAAAGGAAATCATCAAAGGGATGAAGGAGACAGCAGGTAATTGTAAAGTCACTGGCTTTTTCTCGGAGTGAAGTGGGAAGCCAATGCATGGGACTTTTGTTTTAAAAAGATTATTTTGGCTGCTGTGTTGAGAACCACTGTTAGAGGGTAGAGTAGAATCAATGAGTCCAATTAGGATTCTAATTTATGAAACCAGTGGAGAGATCATATGGTGGTTTGGAGCTGTATGTTCCCCAGAAAAAAAACATGTTCTTAAATGTAATCCATTTCTGTGGGTGTGGACCATTGTAAGTAGGACCTTTTGATGAGGCTACTTCAGTGAAGAAGTTGTGGCCCAGCTCAGTCAGGATGGGTCTTCATCCTAACCCTGGAGAAAAATTCAGACAGTCAGAGAAAGCCACAGAGGGAGAAGCCAGAAGCTGAACATCAGTGGAACGCGGAAGAGAAGGGAGAGACTGGTAGAGACCAGGAAAGGCCAGGAGATGCCACCAGGAGCCTTGCCATGTGACAAACTAAGGACCAAGGATTGCCCGCAGCCAGCCCCAGAATGCCACAGTCTTTGGAGAGAAGGCATCGCCTTGATGATGGCTTGGTTTGGATTTTCTTTTAGCCTCGAAATCATAATCTAATAAATGCTTACTGTTTAACCCAACCCATTTCATGGTATTTGCTTGAAAATACCCAGGAAACGAAAAGAGATGACTTGGGCCAGGGTGGTAGCAATGGAGGTGGTGAGAAGTGGTTGGATTATGGATATATTTCAAAAGTGAGGCAAATGGAAATGACATCACCAAGAGGGCAGAATAAAAAGCTCCAGAGTTTTGTCCCCACACAGAAGCTTTACACAACAAGAAAAACTGTCAGAACCAACTATCTCAGAGCTTCAGAAAACAGTTAAAGGGTTGCATTAACAGAGTGAGTACTGAATCAAGAAAAGGCAACTTAAAAATGATTGGAAAACCTTGTGGCACCTATGCTGACCCTTCCTTCATCCTTCTCCAGCTCAGTGCAGAACCAGCCTGTGCCCCCAGTGGAGGTCCTTGGTCCTAGTTCCGGAGGGAGCCAAGTAACCCTCTTGTACATACCAGGGTGAATGTATGTCTGTGCCAGGCTGACAGGTGGCAGCCTGAAAAACTGAACCAGGGCACACATTGCAGGCTTGCTGTCCCAGAACTTGCTATATGTGTAGAGGCAGCTCACAGAGCAGAAGAATGCTGTAGAAGAACAGTTAAATTGCAGCTACCTTGGGCAAAGGATTGCTGTTTTGGGTACACTCAGTGTAGACCCAGGACCCAAAGTAAAGTCTGTTTCCTAGCAGAAAAGGAACATTTGATTTTATGTAACTGGGAGAATTCCTCGGGCCATGCACACATGCCTGGGACAAAATGCATGATCATAACAGACTGGGGAGGACCCAAGGCTTTTGCCTTAGGCTGTTCTGTAAATTCATTTTTAGGGAGCACTTCCATGTGCTAATCTGCGAAGACTAGGGAAGATGTTTTCCTTTTTTTTTTTTTTGGTAATTCCTGGAATTCAAGGAAATCTCTATCATAACACTAGCTGGGTATGAGCTTAAGGAACAGATGCCTCAGTGACTAAATTCCAGAGATACATTAAAATATCAAAATGTCTAGTGTGTACCAAAATATCATAAGATGTACAAAGAAACAAAGTGATGGCCCAAGCAAAGGAGCAAGACAAAGCATTAGAAACCATCAACGAAGAAGACAAGATCTTTGACTTACCAGACAGATTTTTTTTTAAAAAGTCCTAAATATCTTCAAAGAGTTAAAGTAAAACAGAGTGAAAAAGCTAAAGGATAGCAGGAAAACAATATATGAACAAAATAAGAATTTCAATAAAGAGATAGAAATTATAAAAAGGAACCACACAGAAAAACTGGAGCCGAAGACCACAATGACTGAAATACAAAAATTCCCTAGAGTAGTTCAACAGCGGATTGGAGCTGGCTGAAGAAAGAATCTGTGAACTGAACATAAGGCAATTGAAATCATTTAACTGATTTTTTTAAAAATTAAAGCAGACACATTTTATCTGATTTTTTTGGTATTAAACCAGACACATTTTACCTGATATTTTTATTAAAGCAGACAACTTTTACCCGAATTTTTTTATTAAAGCAGACACCTTTTACTTGATTTTTAAAAAATTAAAGCAGGAAATCATTTAGACTGAGAAGCAGAAAGAGTAAAGAATCAAGAAAAGTGAACAGAGTCCAAGAGCTCTGTGGGATACCATCAAGCATGCCAATATACACATTTTGGGAGTTCCAGGAGGAGGACAATATTAGTCAGCCAAAGGGGTGCTGATGCAAAGTACCAGAACTCAGTTGGCTTTTATTAAGGGTATTTATTTGGGGTAGAAGCTTATAGTCACAAGGCCCTAAAGAGTCCAAATCAAGGTACCATAAGAGGTACTTTCTCACCCAGAGTCACTGACCATGTGTTGACAATGTCTGTGAGGGTTCAGCCTTCCTTCTTCCTCTTAAGGCTATGTGGTCCCAGCTTCTTTCAATCTCAGCTGCAGGCTGGCATAAGGCTCATCTCTCGCCCTGGAGCTCGCTTCTTTCCAGGCTCAGCTGCTCTGTTCTCTTCACAAGGTCAGCTGTAGACTATCAAGTTCATCTCTCTTCCCAGGGCTTCTGCTGTGTCTAATGAGCTGTCTCTCTCCCTCTGTGTTCTTCTCTGTGTATTTACTTCCCTGTCTTTGATTGAGCATCTGTTTACATAGCTCACAGCTGTAAGCTAGCTGTAGGCAGGGACTCAAACTGAGTCGCCCTAATGAAGTGGTCAATAAAAGCCCTAATCTTGATTTTATAAAGGAAAGTGAAACTTCTGAGTTTAATACAATCTAATATACCCAGAGGAACAGACTAGTCTACAAACACAATCTAATATCTATTTTTGGAATTCATAAACAATACCAAACAGCCACAGAGAAAAAGAGAAAGGAACGGAAAGAATTAAGAGAATTAATGACTGAGAACTTCCCAAATGTAGTGAAAGACACTCAAAAACATGTCCAAGAAGTTCATCAAACTTTAAAGAGGATTAGCCCAAATAAACTCACACTGACACATTATAATCAAATGTCGAATGTCAAAGAAAAAATACGATAAAATGCACAAGGGAGAAGCAATGTGCCATGTAAGAGGAAGACTCAATAAGATTATGTACTAGTTTCTCATCAAAAACCACAGAGGCAAAAAAAACCAGTAGATGACATATTTAAAGTACTGAAAGTTTGGCCAAAAAAAAATTGCCAATGAAGAATTCTATACCTGGCAAAACGTCTTTCAAAAATGAGGAAGAGATTGAGTCATTCCCAGATAAACAAAAGCTGAGGAAGTTTGTCTCCACTAGACCAAGCCTACAAGAAATGCTAAAGGGAGTTCTTGAAAGGACACTAAAACTACATGAAGAAATAAAAATATCCAGTAAAGGTAATGACATGGGTAAATATAAATACCAGTACAATTGTATTTCAGTAGGTTTGTAACTCTACTTTTTACTTCCTATAGGAACTAAAAAGAAAATAATGAAGAGTAATGATAAATATGTGATTTTGGACACATAATGTATAAATATATAATTTGTGACAAGAAAAACATAAAGGTCAGGGGAGCAGAGAGGTTATGAAATATAGCTTCTATATGCTATTGAATTTAAGTTAGGATCAAATTGAACAAGATTATTATAGACTTAGATAGTTAAATTTAAGCCCCATGATAACTGCAAATAAAATATCTGAAAAATATTCACAAAAAGAAATAAGGGGCTCTAAATGATTCACTATAAAAGATCAACTAAAAAAAGTAGGCAGTAATGAAAGAATTGAGGGACAAAAATTGTATACTACTTATAAAAAACAAACAAACAACAAAATGCCAGAAGAAAGTCCTCTGTTATCAGTAGTTACTTTAAATGTAAATGGATTAAAATCTCCAGTCTAAAGGCAGAGATTGGCAGAATGGATTAAAAGAAGCATGACCCAACTATATACTATTTATGAGACTCACTTTAAATTCAAAGACCTAAGTAGGTTGAAAGTGAAAGAATGGAAAAATTATTCTTTGCAAACTGTAACCAAAAGAGAGCTGGGATAGTTATACTAATATCAGCTAAAATAGACTTTAAGTCAAAAACTATTACAAGGGACACAGAAGGACACTATATATTGATAAAAGGATCAAATCTTTAAAGAGCTATAACAATTATATATGCAGCTAACAGCTGAGCCAAAAATATATGTAGCAAACAAATATTGACCAGATTTGAAGGAAGAAATAGATGGTTCTACATTAATAGTAGGAGACTGCAATATACCATTTTCAATAATGGGTAGAACATCTAGACAGAAGATCAAGATGATAAAAGAAAAACTTTTCATGCAATTTGTATCTCACAGCTTTTTTGAGCAATTCATGAATTGGGCAACATTCTATTCATAAAGCAGAAGGGAGCTCTGCCAAGGGAGTGGAAAGGGGAAGCACATATAGGGTAAATGCAGAAGCAAGTGAGTGATATTCTGGTTAGCTGATATTAAGTTCCCATTTTACATAAGCGATCTTACAAAGTGGGGGGCAGATGCATATTCAATAGTATGGTCTGCTTATCCAATCTTCTAAGCTCTGTACTGGACAGAAACTGGTTTATTAGCAGGTGTTGCTTATCAGCAACCTTGTAGGGTGTATACTGTTTTCTCAGAAAAATCCCTGCAGATCAATTGTTTTTGTCTTCTGTAAAAGCCCTTCTTGGAAAGGGGTCTTTTCCCAGTAATAGTCAATGCAGGTGGCCATTTTATTTTACTTAACAAAGACTTGAACAATACTATGATCCAACAAGACCTAATAGATATATATGGAACGTTGCATCCAAAACAGCAGAATGCACATTCTTCTCAAATGCACATTGCAAAAAAAAAAAAAAAAATGCACATTGATCATTTTCTAGGATAGACCATATGTTAGGTCTCAAAACAAGTCTTAATACATTTAAAAGGATTGAAATCACATAAAGTATCTTCTCCAACCACGATGGAATGAAGCTAGAAATCAATAATAGAGGGAGAACTGGAAAATTCCCAAATATGTGGAAATTAAACAATACACTCTTAAACAACAAATGGGTTAAAGAAGAAATTACAAGAGAAATTAGGAAATATCTTGTAATGAATAAAAATGAGAAGACAGCAAAGCTTGTGGGATGCAGAAAGGCAGTGCTCAGGAGGAAAGTTATAGCTCTAAATGTTTACATTAAAGAGAAGAAAGATCTCAAATAGTGAGCAGAAGGGAGGAAATGGTAAAGATAAGAGCAGAGATAAATGAAATGGATAATAGAAAAGCAATAGAGAGAGTCAACAGAACCAAAAGTAGGAACTTTGAAAAAAATCATCAAAATTGACAAACCTTTAGCTAGGCTGAAAAAGGAAAAAAGAGAAGATGCAGATAGCTAAAATAAGAAACGAAGGGGAGGGCATTATTAGTGACCCTGCAGAAATAAAAAAGGATTATAAGAGGATATTATGAACAATTGTGTGCCAACAAATTAGATAACATAGATGAAATGGACAAATTCCTAGAAATATACAAATTACCTAAACCGAATCACGAAGAAATAGAAGACCTCAATAGTCCAGGACCAGATGGCTTCACTGGTGACAAACACACCCATCCTGCTCAAACTCTTCCAAAAAATTGAGAAGGAGGGAGTACTTCCTAACATATTCTATGCAGTCAGAATCACCCTAATAGTAAAGCCAGATAAAGATAGCACAATAAGGTTGCAAAAATCCTCAACAAAATACTATCCAACTGTTTTAGTTTGCCAAAGGGCTGCCAATGCAAAGTATCAGAAATGGGTTGGCTTTTATAATGGGAAATTTATTTGGAGAAAAGCTTACCGTTCTGAGGCCTTGAAATATCCAAATCAAGGCACCATCAGGGATATTTTCTCACCAAAGACAGCTACTGTTGATCCTAGCGTCCTGCCACGTGGCAAAGATGGCTGCCAATCTCGGCCCTCCCCTCCAGAATCTACCATCTCCTGGAGCTCAGCTGTGGGCAACCAGGCATAGGGCTTGTCTCTTTCCCGGCATCCTCTATCAGTCTCGGCTGCCCCACTTTCTTCCCAAGTACCGCTGTGAGCTATCAGGCATATGGCTCATCTTTCCCTGGGCCTCTGCTCCTTGCGCCTCTCGGGGCTTCGGTTTTCCTGAAGTCTTCTCTCTCACGTGGCAGGATCAGTAATACCAATATGGAGCCTCCCTTTTCCTGTATGTTTCTCTCTGTCTCTCCATTTTTTAATCAGATCCAGCAAGAGGGCAGAGACTCAAGCCGAGTCACACATTACTGACGTAGTTGAATCAAATGGGTCTCACACCCACAGGAATGGATTAGTTCAAAAACACAATCTTTGCAACTATGGACCAAAGCAGACTTATTGTTATTCTAGTAATGGAGGAATACTATTGCAGGGGTCACCAGAGGTTCTGAGGGGAGGGAGAGGGAAGAATAGGTGTAACATGGGGTGTTTTTGGGACATTGGAATTGTTCTGCATGATATTGCAATGACAGATACAGGCCATTATACATTTTTGTCAAAACCTGTAAAATTGTGCAGTATAAAGTGTAAACCATGATGTAAACTATAGACCATAGTTAATAGCAATGCTTCAATACGTGATCATCAATTGTAACAAATGTACCACCCTAAGGAAAGATGTTATTTGTGGGGGAAAGTGTGGGAGGGGGAGGGGGTGGGGTATATGGGAATCCCCGTATTTTTTTTTTTTTAAGATTTATTTATTTATTTATTTAGCCCCCCCTTGCTGCTTGTGTTTTTGCTGTGTCCATTTTGCTGTGTGTGTTTTCTGTGTCTGCTTATCTCCCCCTTGCTGTGAGGTCTTGCTGCATCAGCCCACCGTGCCGCGTGGGCCGGCCTGCCCTTACAAGGAGGCCCCGGGAAGCGAACCGGGGGCCTCCCATATGGTAAACGGGAGCTCTATTGATTGAGCCACACCCGCTTCCCTCCCCTGTATTTTTAATGTAACTTTTATGTAATCTAAAACTTCTTTAGGAAAAAAAAATCTTTCTCTTTTGAGGATTCACAAAAGAATTTCAAACTCACATAAATAAAATCCAACATCACATTGAAATGATTATATACCATGACCAAGCGGGATTTATCCTAGGAATACAAGACTGGTTCAGCATAAGAAAAACAATAAATGTAATACATCACAATTGATGCAGAATAGGCATTTGACAAAATCCAGCACCCCTTGATAAAAACACTCCAAAAATTAGAAATGGAAGGAAACTTCTTTCAATGGGACAAAGGACATACATGAAAAACCCACAGCTAG
Source organism: Cabassous unicinctus (assembly GCA_029593785.1). Lineage (NCBI taxonomy): Eukaryota > Metazoa > Chordata > Mammalia > Cingulata > Chlamyphoridae > Cabassous > Cabassous unicinctus. The sequence goes on along the minus strand of JAQZBX010076443.1, from coordinate 3,180 downwards.
CATCATACTCAGTGGTGAAAGACTGAAAGCTTTCCCCCTAAGATCAGGAACAAGACAAGGATACCCACTTGTACCACTCTTTTCAACATTGTACTGGAAGTTCTAGCCAGATCAATTAGCCAAGCAAAGGAAATAAAAGGCATCTTTATTGGAAAGGATGAAGTAGAACTATCTGTATTCACAGATGACATGACCTTACATGTAGAAAATCCTAAAGAATCCATGAAACAAAAACAAATCCAACAAAGAATGCAGGATACAGAACCAACACACAAAAATCAGTTGGGTGTTTATACGAGTGTAATGAATAATCCAAAAAGAAAATTAAGAAAGCAACTCCATTTAGAATAGCAGCCAAAAGAATAAAATACTCAGGAATAAATTTAACCCACCAGGGTAGGGTGCAAGACTTGTACTTTGAAAACAACAAAACTTTCCTGAATGAAATTAAAGAAGACCTAAAGAAACGCCTGGCAACTTCCTGGTGGTGCCATATGTGATAGGGCCCGTGGGTTCCATGGCCACAGGCGCACTGCCACACCTCCTTTTCTCTGAAGTGCCTCCCTTCATCTCATGCTTGGTTATGTGGGCGCTTGTCGGTGGACCACACACTGTAAGCCCCAGATAATGGTGTTGGCTGAGGTTCTGTGGACAGGAGAGACCCTAATATATGTGTCAGTACAGTCAAGATGAATTGTCTTCAATGGGGAAGAAATCCAACGTAGTCAACTTGCTAGCGAGGGCCTGACCGGTGCCTTTGAGCGGCAGTGTTGTTTCAGGGGCTCAGCATCACTCTCCAGCCAGTGACACGCTGGTAAATGTTTAACAACACACACTGTGTGAGGGAAAGCCCTGATCTGTAGCCCTGACTGATTTCTGTGGTGTAAACACTCCTGCTTTGGCCAGTTTCAAGCCACCAACATGACATCAACTGGCTTACAAAATTCCTGAAATTTTAACAGTTGGCGCTCACAAGCGCACTCGTGCATGCCACTGTGTCTGCTGGCAGGTTGAAAATTCAGCAGTGGCAGTAGAGGGTGAGAAGTGAGCTACACTAGGGAACTTATCCTTAGCCTCTATCTCAGCCATCTTGGCCACTCTGTTCATGTACCCACTGTGTCCGCACTGGGGTGGCTGGTGACAGAGCCTGGCTGATGTGAATGGGCCAAGTCATTCTGTCTACGTGATTGTTTCATGCCCCTTCCGTTATGGATGCTGTCTGGAGGGGGTGAACATGCAATGCAAAGACATTCGTACATTGTCCTCACTACCTTAGACTTTTCTATTTGCCTCCTCCCCTGACCTCTTTGTCCCCAGCTTTCTTTCCCCAGACCCCGTGACTGACCAGCGGCTCTATGAACTGCTCATGAATTTATATATGTATCTCAGGCCACTTCTCTTTCCACATGAAATAAAGCTCTGCCCTTTGGGAGGAATTCTCCTCACCATTCTCTGGGGTAGTGGTGCATCAGCAGTCCATTTTCACTTTATATTCACAAACCAAACCAACCTTTGTATGAACCGAGTTGGCCAGTTTCCTCCTCTGTCAGCTGGCCAAAAGGCACCCAGCCTCAGCTGTAGGTGTGAGCTAAGGAGACGTGCTGGTATGATAGTCCTGAATGGCATGAGGCTCTAGACAATCAGCTCAGTTAGCTTAACCTGTGCCCCTGGCCCTGCTTGTACCTGATGTCCTACTTCCATCTCGCAATGGATTGCTGCTGGGCTCCAGTGACCTCATGACTCAATAGCTATGACGGGTAGTTCTGGCCACATGGCCTCTTGATGGCCCAAAGCCAGTCATCACTCCATCTCTACCAGGTCCCCGTAGCATGCCAGCAGCTGTTTTCAAAATTCTCTGAGGCAGGCAGAATGGGCTTGTTTCAGAACTCTAGGGGTCTGTGTTGTGAGTCTCCTTTTGGGATTTGATATAAACTCCACCCATCTTTTCAGAGCACAAATACCTCTAATAGTAGGTAGAGGTCTGCCAGTTTATATAACCCGAAGGGCAGGGCTTCTTGCACCTCAGGCTGGACCTGGGCCTGGGCGCCACTCAAAATTAGCCATCCTTCATGTCACTCAGTTAATGGGCCAGCGCGCCAGTCCCAGCTCTAGAATGCATTACGTCCAGGACCTGAAGAGACCTACCAGGCATTTGGTGGGAGGTGCAGGCAATAATTTATCCTTCACTTTGGAAAGGATGTTCTAAAAATGCCCAGGCCTCTGGATTCCTAAAAAATTCACTGTTAGGGTAGGCTTTCGACTCTTCATCAGGTTTCTCTCACCCTCTGGAGCAAATGTGCCTTACCAAGGCCTCCGATATGCTCTCCACTTCTTGTTCATTGATATAGTAGATCAATAAGATGTTCTACAGAGTGTCCAGCTGGTCCAAATCCTGTCAGTCTCTGTTATGACAGAGAACAAGAGAGTTAGCATAGCCCTGGGGCAAGACCATAAAAGCATTGTCCATGCCTCGAGAACGGGAACAGCTTCAAGACCTTCTTTCTGGCAGGGAGAGAAGAACTCACCCGCCATATCAGTGGCTGCATACCATCTACCCGAACTGGGATGTCTCAGAGTTGTCCAGAATTGAGGCCAGAGGGCTGAGCCTTTGTCTCCCTACCACAATTAGTCACTGGATTTGGGCTACCCCAGGGAGGGGACCTAACCTTGGATAGGCAGCTCCCTTCAGCTGAGGGCAATTCCTGGGGAAGTTCTCAGCTGTGAGCAGCCAACACTGCCAGCAGCTGGGAGAATGAGTGCCTTGTCCTGAAGGGGGAAATCTAGGCTGCATCAAACAGCATCCGCTACAGATATCTACTAGTCAACTGAGTAGAGATGCTGAGTAGGCAGATGATTAAATGAGTCTGGCATTGCAAGAGATATCTAGGGCTGGATATAGAAAGGAGAGAGTCTGGGGGGCAGATGTGGCTCAAATGGTTGGGCGTCTGTATTAGTCAGCCAAAGCGGTGCTAATGTGAAATACCAAAAATGGGTTGGTCTTTATAAAGGGTATTTATTTGGGGTAGAAGTCCACAGATACCAGGCCATAAAGCATTAAGTTTCTTCTCTCACCACAGTCCATTGCCATGTGTTAGAGCAAGACAGCTGCTGGCGTTTGCCAGGGTTCAGGCTTCTGGGGTTCCTCTCTTCCCGGGGCTGCGTTTCTCTCCGGGCTTAGCT
>JAQZBX010076442.1:0-14428 GCA_029593785.1 Cabassous unicinctus | reverse complement strand
CCCTGGTATCAGATTTGGCGCTGAGAATGTCTCGGGGGAATCCTTTACGGGCAGTGGCTTGCGAGGCGCGGGCAGGGGCAGTCGGGGTGTGTGGAGAAAGCGTCCCTCCACCTCTGCCTCCACCTGGGACCCCAGGGCACAAGGAAATGTACTCCCATCAGACCTCCTGGGCTGGGAAATGTAGATTCATTTGCTAGGCAAACATATTGATCAGCCCCTGTGTGGCAATCAGAGTGATAATTAACTCGGCCAAGAGACGTGGATAGGTGGTGAAGCTAGTGGGTGTATGCTTCTTGAGAAATGGGTATTCACATGCTTCCAGAGACGCTCCCCACCAGCTGCTCACTGATCACAAACGGGAGTCATTTCACAGCCCAGGCACGGGGCCGACACCACTTAAACCACATGGGCTTGGTCAGTGGCAGGAAACGCCGGTAACCGTGCCCCCCTCGCCGGGGGCGCCAGAGCTCAGCTTCACTCCTGTGACAGAGACACACAACCCGACCCTAATGACGAGGAGGTGCTGTCCTGTAATCCCCCAAAGGTCAGGGTCACGAAAGCCGAGGAAGGAGACTAGGGAGACGGCGTGGCGGGTTGTGAAGGATGTTTTGGGGCGATTGGCAAAGCCTGTGTGGCTCTGGGGCTTGGGCAGCAGTAAAGCATCAGGGCTCGTCTGATCTGTTTAATTAGAAAACCTGTGGGTGCACAGAGCGATGCGGGAGATGCGTAAGATGCGGGATTCCCGTATCCCCACCCCAGCCCTTGCAGGGGCGCGGGACATCCGTGCAATTGTGCTAGTCACTCAAGCCCAGGCTTAGCGTAGGGTTCGCTGTGTAATGTAGGGCTCATCTGATTTTGAGGGGTGTGCTGTGCCCCTTGTCTCAGGAGATGCAAGCTGAACTATCCTGCGGTGATGGGACAACATGGGCAATTTACTAGCTAGAGTGAGAAAAAAGTTCTTTGCAGTATTTTTGTAACTTCTCAGTAATTTATTTTATTTTAAAATTATTTCAATAAGAAGGAAAACTATAAGACTAAAAACGTAGGGCACACCGCGTCTTGAAGGCGCCTGCCTGTTTCTGCCGGAGTGAGCTGCGTTCAATACCAGCTAAGATGCGTCACGCCCGGGCTCATCCGAGGCCCCGGATGCAGAGAACAAAGCGAAACGGTTTCCCCTCCTTTCACGAGCGTGTCTGTCAGTTCTTCACTGGAACAATACTTTTGATTTGGGATTTGTTGCGGCAGCTTTGTACGTGGATCATGGCACTTTCTCCCTCGGAATGGCGATGACCGTTTTTCTACAAATTCTTCAGTCATTTTTGGAGCACTAGTTGCTCTTGAAGTTTGCCAGAGGCCTGGGGAATCCAGCAGTATCAGACTAGAAGAGCCATGGAGGCTTCGAACGGCCCAGGGTCGATTTGCAACACCAAGAGCCAGTGCCTGGCTGTCGTCTTGTCTCGAGCCTGGATGCGACTGGGCCACTGGGCCGCCTCAGAAGCCTCCTGAGCATTTTTAAACAGGAATAAACAGTGGCTTCTGAAAAGAAAATGTGTGGCACAGCCCGGGGCTGCCTCTGGCTCTCCACTGCCAGGCACAGGGGCTGCCCAACGCCCTGCAGCTGAGGGACCCAGGGCCCAGCAGCCTCCAGCGAGACCCCCAGTTCCCTCCCTCATCTCACCCCTCCTCGCCATCTGCTCAGCCACCGCCCTTTCCAGCCCCCCTCCCTCTCGACGGGTCCACTGCTTTCAGATCTTGTATTTCTGTGGCCCCTTCCCCAAACTGCACAGTGATTTTTCAAAAACACACACTTGCATTTCTCCTGCTCAGCACCAGAACGTGCTACGTGCACTTGGGTCCAGATGTTTTCTTCCTGGAGCTGCCGCGAGCACTCACAGCTCTCTCCCTTCTAGGCCGGCGTTCCTATCCCAGGGGCCCTGGGCTGACGGCTGGAGCAGACACGCCTGTGCCCATGAGTCGGTTTCAGAGCTTCTCAGGAAATCTCATCCCACCCGGCCAGCGCCGCCACCCACCCTGGGCTTTCCTGGCATCCTGCGCTGCACCTCCCTGCAGCTCACGACATCCGGGTACCGAAGTCAAACTCTGCGGTCTAAGCTCTAAAGTGGCTCAGAGCCAGGACAAACACTGGCAAGCGGGAATAGGAAAGTCAGTGCCAAGCAGGTGGGCACTCGGCGCTTTTAAGTTTCCATCAGCGCCTTCCACAGGCCAAACCCTTGAGAAACAGTCCACGGAGCTGCAAACCCAGATGAGACTGCCCCAGGGCGCTCAGCTTCTCCTGTTCTAAGAGTACCTTGCCAACAAGGTCTACGTCCTATGTCTACGTCCCGCAGACGTCCAGCACCTTAGAGGCGGAAGGAGACCTAGTGGTCAGGAAACTGTAATTCTCCTATTCAGGGAGCCCCTCAACTTGCCAAGAAGGGCTCATCCACCTCTGCTGGCACCGTCAAGTGCCAGGGAGCTCGCTCTTCCTGAGGCAGTTCTGTCCTCTGTAAGAAAGGAACTGAATTTGCTAGAAAGTCTCTCCCTATAGCCGTCAGGAACCTGTCCTCTGCATCGTCTGCTCACATCGGTCTGTCTTCTAGAAGCAGAGTGCTGGCCCCACAGATATTTCATGAGCTTTACATGCTATGACTATTATACCGTCACATTTAGGCAGACATCCCTGGAGACTTTTATCACTACTACTATGCACAGAACCAACCACTGCCCTTTTTCTCGCTGCCCTCTTCTGGGTACGTTTGTGTTTGTCAATATCTTTCTTAAAATGTTACATCCAGACCCAAACACTATGTCACCTGAGAGCTAGCCAGGGACGTTGTCAGTGGTTTCATCACCTCCCTCTCCTGGCCATGCTGCTCCTGTTTATATAGCCCATGGGTGCATTTACTTTATCGGCATCAAGGTGGCATTGACTCAGACTGAGCTGGCAGCCCACTAAGCTCCCATTTTCCCGTCCCACCCTTGTGCAACTGCAGCTCCACCTTGTTAATGGTGGCCCATCTTTCCTTCCCCTAAACCCTTCACATCTCGATTCCGGGCTACCCAGCTCACAGATTCTTCCCTGCACCTTCATGTCATCTGAAAATGTGTGAAGCGTGGTTGGCGCCAACACCAAGAAGGCAAGAGCTCTCAGGCAGGCTCCCCGTGTCTGAAATTCAATTTTCCGGAAAGAGTCCATCAGGACGATTCAAACCCTAGCTCGTCCCTTAGTGGCTGTGTGGTCTTGGGCAAGTCACAGCCTCTGAGCCTCTGAGCACATCTAGAAAATGAGAACAAGAGAGTGCCTACTTCCCAGGACTGCTGTGGATTGAACGGGTGCAAAGCACAGCTCCTGGTACATAGTTAGTGTTCAGTAAGGGGAGGGGACCACAGGGCAGCGACATGGAGACTCAGGAGAGTGGGATGTGGCTTGGCAACGTCGGTGTAAGCGGGCGTGGCTGGGCAGGGCACACGGCACCCTTTGGACCAGCCGCTTCTGCGAGGACAAGTCCCCAGGCAGCAGCCACCTCTCTGGGCCCTCTCTCCTCAGAGGTGGGCACATGGAGGTTGCCCCTGCACTGCAGGGAGGAGGGCCGGAGCTGGGCCGGGAGCGACGGACGGGAGGAGGCCGGAGCAGTCCTGCAAGCGGGTGCGAGAAAGAAGGTAGAGGGGGCTGTTGTGGGCTCTGCTCCCAGCTAGGGCCCGTCATGGGAGCTGACCTCCGAAACGCTGGGCGGCAGAGCCACAGAAGCCAGGGCTCCCAAAGCTGAGCCCTGCGCGCCTTGGCCATCGCGTGCTCCTCGGTCCACTGCTGCGCTGCTCCTGAGCCCACGAGGCTGCTCGGATGCTGCCCTTGCTCGCCGCCTTTCCCACTGCCTCCCAGAAACCTGACACAGGACACTGGCAAGGTCATCTCCAGCAACTCGCCAGAGGCAGAGGGCGGGCATCCTCCTCAGCCCAACAAGGCTTTCTCTGCAGGCTAGACCGCTGAACATCGAGATGTCCCGGGAGCCAAGCTGCCAGTTCCTGGCTGTGTGGCCTTGGGTAATTCTCTTACCCTCTCTGTGCTTCAGATGACTCTTCTGTAAACTAAGGACAGCAAGGACACCTCTCTCCTAGGGTCGTGGTGAGGATTGAAGGAGTTCACCTATGTAAAGCCCTTGGAACAGTGGCTGGTACACAGTATGTCCTGTAAATGTGCCCACCCTCCTCCAGGGGTCTCAGAGGTCCACTTGGACCCGCTGCCCCACCAGGCTTTAGACCATCTGTCTGGCCTGCCCAGGCACTTGGATTGTTCAGACAGCCCCTGGCTCTCCTGCCCTGGGGCTGGGGGCGGGCCGGTCAGGCTGGCTTTGCTCGCTCTGCCCACCTCCAGCCCTCGGCTTCATCTTTGGCTTCTCCCCACCTGGGGACCGGCCTCCATATCTGAACTTTACCCAGATTTGAACTTGGGTCCCCAAGAGTGGGCTCATCCCTACCCTTTGTCACTTCTGCTCCCACCAGCTCTGGGTCAACAAACCTGACCAGGCTCCAGGACTTGGGACTCAAACCCCAGAGAGGGCAGCCGAGGCAATCTCCAGCTGAGCAAACAGCACCCAGCAGCACCCACCTGCCGGCAGGTGTCCCACATCCCCCAGGTCAGAGCCCAGGGCTGCACCACACGTGCACACTCTCTTTCCTAATTTCCCATCTCCGGATCCCCACAACCGGTCTTGACCAGCCAGCGCCAGGCCCCTCGGGCTCAGCCCACCCTCTGCTGGCCGAGGCCGCGCTCCCGAGGCCGTGGACACCCCCTTCCTGGACCTGCGCGGCCGCATCCTCTGGGCGTCCGTGTGCGCTCTTCCTTCCTGCGGGGACTGCCTGCCTCGTCCTCCCCAGCCTGTTTCCATCAGGCACCCAAACTCGCAGTAGACAGCTTTCCTCCTCTAGTCAGAGCTAAACCCCTCCCCCAAAGAACCCCCCCTGGACAGCAAGCAGGCCGTGCGGGCCTTGAACGCCTGAGGAGAGAACCCACGCCCTCTTCATTCTGTCCTTCCCACCCCCCCGTGACCACCAATGCACCTGGCACCAGGACGAATGAATGGACGAATGAATGAATGAGTGGATTCTCGATGACCGTGGAGATAAGTACTTTCAGGACGCATGGTGGGAGGTTGGAACACTTGACGAGCACGAGTGCGTGACTTCACCGCTGCTTGTTCTGGCCGTGCTGCAGGCAGCGTGGCGGAGTGGTCACAGCCATCAGACTCAAGACCGGGGCTCAAGCCCCACCTTCACCACTCGCTGTATAACCTTGAAAATGTTATTTTACTTCTTTATACCGCCATTTCCTCGTCTATAAAATGATGATGATAGTTCCGACTCTTAGGGCATAGGATTAAATGCCTGCAAAACATACAACATGGTGACTGGCACGTAGCAGATGCTCAATAAATGCTGGCTACCAGGAGTCCGTCACTCATGGGGGTCAGACGGGATGATCGGGACACGGCCACGCCCAGGTCCTGCTCACGAAGCTCGCTGTCTGGGCCCCCTTGGGCCCTAACCCAGCCGCCCACCCCCGTGACCCGCCCTTGGGCTGCCCACCAGCAGAAGGGAGAAGGCACCTGTCCACTGCTTCTGTTGGGGTACCCACGTGGCAAGCGGCAGCAGGAGCTGGCGAGAATGGTCAGGCGAAGTCTAGGCCTTCCCGCCTCCAAGCCCCTCCTGCTGGGCGCTGCGGTGCAGACCGAGGGGCTTCCAATGACGGGCCCATTCCCAGTCGATGCTGAGTTTCAGTCTCAGCCTAAATCCACGCAGGGCGGCCACTCTTCTGGCAAGGCGGCTTCTCCGGGGATTTCTATTTTATGTTTTTAAGTCTGGGGCTAACGATGGCCGAGTCCTTTCTGAGTTGAGGTAAAGCTGGCAGACAGGGCTTAAGGCGGGGCATGCTTGAGCAACGACTCAAAGCTGTGCCAGGGCAGCTGCCGGCAGGCTTGTCTCCTCGCCCATGGAGCCTCAGCAGGCGGAGGCGTGGAGCCGCTGCTCCGTCCTGGCAAGTGGCTCGCTAGGACTTTCTGGTCTCAGCTGGAGGCAGAGAGGAACAGTTCTGCAGTTGGCGGCTCCTGGGCCGGCCTCAGGGAAGCCCTGAGCACGCTCACGGCCAGCTGCTTCCTCAGGCCGAGGAGGGTCGCCAGCCTAGGCAGGCGGGGCGGAATCCTCCAGCCTGGGGGCCCCGTGGACCCCACCGAGCAGCCGCGGGAGGCCAGGAGAGGGCAGAGGGGTCGGGATTCGGGGACCCCGAGTCTCTTCCGCTGCCTCGGGGGCTGCAGAGACTTAGGGCAGTTTGGGAGGAGCCTGCCCTGCCACAGGCTTCACGCAGCCGGGGCGGGCGGCTGCGGCTGGAGGTCACTGCTCACCTGCGTGCCCACCCACCCCGCCCCCTTCAACCACCTCTTGCCACCATCCAGCCAACACTGGCCTCGCTCTGGGGCGCCCCTAGACACTTGGGGAAGGAAGAGTCCCTTTCCTGCTGGCGTGGCCCCCAGTCCCGGGGCTGGGAGTGAGTGGCCTTGGTGGCAAGTCGGTGGAAGCCCACGGGGGCAGGGGAGGCCCTGGTGACGGGGCCCCAGCGCTGGCACAGCGGTTCCCACGCGGCCACAGGGCGGCAGGCAGCACCCCGCCCACCCCGGCGGCCAGCATGGACTGTCCCTTGACCCCGCTGGTGCCCTCCCTGTCAGCTCTGGAGCCCCACCCCATCACCCACCCCCATGTAGGGGAGCCAGCACTTTGGCACGAGCCCCAGCAGGGGCGAGTCCCAGCCTCCCGCAGGCAGGGCAGAGCTCTGGGGACCATCCCTCGCAGGCTGGCCGGTGCCGCAGTGCCTGAGGAGGGACCCGGGACGGTGGCTGGGGGTCCACGGGACAGGCCCACGGAGGGTCCGGGCAAGCACTTCTCAGGACAGACGGGCAGCTGTCATTTCAGAAATGCCTCGGCTGAGGTACCAGCTCACCAGGGAGACTGTGCCAAGGGGCCACCCTGCTTTCCCAAGGGGCCACCCGTTCCGCAGAGCGAGGCCCAAGCACGGGCTTGTGCATGGAATACCTGTGATCCCCCACGACAGCCTTGCAAGGCAGGCGCTTCAAGAGGAAGGGACTGGGGTCCAGAGGGGGTCACCAGCCCAGGCCACACCTCCAGAAGGGGGACCCAGGACTCGAAGGAGGTCTTCTTCAGCGGACCTCGTGCCTGCCTGCACCACCCCAAGCAGAGGGCTCTGTGCCACGGGGTGGGGGACAAGGGCTGAAGATGCAGAGACCAAGAGGTGCCTGGGTGGACGGAAGGCGGCGGCTAGCGTGCAGACGAGCCCGGCACAGCCCGTGGAGTGCTAACGGGCACCCGGAGCCCCAGGCGGGGGCCGGCCGTGGACTGCCAGAGCGTGGGGGCGGCACGGCCGGGCGGAGCAGGAGAGCTGTGCCCGCCAGCTGAGGTGGTCCAGCGCGGCGCTAGGCCTCGGGGCCGGCAGACGGCCGTCCTCTCTCACGACCGGCTCTCTGGCCTTTGGAGAAAGCCCTTGCCCTCGTGCGAACCTCCCGTGTCCTGCCAGCTGGACTTGCCGGCCGGCCTCAGAAGAGACGGGGTGCGAGTGTGAAGTGGCGGGTGCTCGGGCCAGCACAGCTCCGTGCCCCTGACACGGTAGAACCAGCTGATCGTTTCGTCTCAGACGACGGCAGGATGACGGGGCCCCAAAGCCAGGGCTCCACCCATCGAGCTTGCAGAGTCTCGGAGAGCCGCCACGGCACCTCGATGTGGCTGCAGGATGCCAGCAGTTTCTAATCAGGCCCTCGAGCCCTGACCAAGAGGCGTGGGGAAGTGGCCTCTCAAAGGGAGCTCAGAAGACAGGGCCACATCCTGACTTTGCCACACAAGCTCCTTAGCCTCCCCCTTTCTCTGGGCCTCAGTTTCCCCATCGGTAGAATGAAAGGACTGGACTAGATCAATATGCCCCCAAATATGCTCCTGGATCCCAAAAGACCATTTGCCCCAAATCAAGTTGAGAAACCTCGTGTACACTCAGCACTTTTTTGGCAATTTGCTGAGCACCTGAGCCTATGAAGTGCCCTGGAAAGGCCTGCAGCTGGAGACGCCTGTTTCGCCTCATTTAACCCAGCACATCGTACACGCCCCTGGCATGGGCATCCGTTTCTATGTAACGCCTGTGGCAGCGCATCCTCTGGGTGGCTGAGAGGTGAGGCCCCTTCCAGCTTCCACCACCAGGGTCTACAAACAGACCCCAAAGCTGCTTAGAGTCAGAGAGTGGAAAGGTGCCTGCCAAGGTCAGGCTGGGGTCTGAATCCTGGCTCTGCTCCACACAGCTGTGTGACCCTCAGCAAATGCCTTGACCTCTTTGAGTCTCGGTTTCTCCCGCTGGCAGAGTGGGGATGGGGACTACACCTGCCTCGCCGGCTGGCAGTGGGTGAGTGGAGTCGGGGGGGCGTATGGGGCACGGCACAGGGCATGGTACAGGGCATGGCATGGGGACGACACAGGGCACGGCACGGGGCTGTGGGAGCTCCTCAGCATCCCCAAGGAAAGCCCACGGCACCTGCGAGGTCCCTCAGGAAGACCCTCTGGGCAGATGAGTTCAGCAGAACTTTCCCCAGAGCAGGAAGGGGGCACGGGGCGGCATGGGGGCAGGACCCTGCGCCTTCACCTGCCTCCTGGCTAGGGAAGGTCAGCCGGGCTGCGGCTGGACGGGGCTCGTCCCTGCCAGCCAGGGCGGAGCTGAGCGGTTTGCAGGGGGCCCAGAGGTGCCCACTCCTCCCTCACACCCCCACAGTGAGCAGCCCCCCTTCACTGTCTCCAGCCCCCACTGGGAGTGGCGTCTCCCTCTCGCCAGCGCGGAGGCAGGAGGCGCCCAGGACTCTGGTGTGAGCCCGATCCTGCTGCCCTGGCTCCTCATTCCTCGCCTCACCTGGGCCAGGGGTCCCCTGCGCAGGTGCCGCCTGCAGGGCCTGGGGGCACCTCAGGAAGTTCCCAGCAGCCAAGTCCCTGGTGCGAGGAGCAACTCGAGGCACAGATCTGCTGCCCGGCAGCCAGAGGCTTCGCCCCAGGCTCGAGCCTCGGCTGTCTGAGTCACGCAGGAACTCTCAACCGGGACCCTGCGCGTGGTCTGGAGGCCTAGGAAGGGGGTCTCGTGAGCCTGCCGTGGACGAGCTTTGCGGAAAACAAGAACTGGCCGGATGAGGAAGGAACAAACATACGGGGAAAGCAGCTGTGGACCAAAGTGGACTTATGATTATCTAGCAATGGGAGAACCTGTGACACTGATATAAAGGCAGGGGCCACCAGAGGTTCTGAGAGGAGGAGAGGGGGGAATAGGTGTAACACGGGGCATTTTGGGGACATTGGAATTGTCCTGCATGACACTGAAATGACGGATACAGGCCATTATACATTTTGTCAAAACCTATAAAATTGGCAAGGCAGGAAGCGGGAGTGGCTCAACCGATAGAGCCCCCGTTTACCATGTGTGAAGCCCCGGGTTCGCTTCCCAGGGCCTCCTTGTGAGGGCAGGCCGGCTCGCGCGGCGCCGTGGGCTGATGCAGCAAGACCTCACAGCAAGGGGGAGATAAGCAGACACAGAGAAGACACGCAGCGAATGGACACAGCAGCACAAGCAGCAAGGGGGGGATAAATAAATAAATAAATCTTTAAAAAAAAAATTTTTTTTTAAAAATTGTCAAGGCAGAGTGTAAACTATAAAGTAAACTACAGACCACGGTTAGCAGCAATACTTCAATATGTGCTCATCAATTGTAGCGAATGTACCCCACTAACGAAGGATGTTAATAGGGGAGAGTGGGGGAGGGGGAGGGTGTGGGGCCTATGGGATCCCCTATATTTTCAATGTAACATTTATGTAATCTAAAGCTCCTTTAAAAATAAAGATAATAATAATAACAGAAAGAACTGACAGAAGGGTGTCCTGAGCTGAAAGTGGACGTCAGCCTTGGTGCTCTTTCCCTGCTGAACTGGGGCGAGGTCTACACGCCGTCCTGCTCAGGCTGGGCCGCAACCCCACACCCGCCGGGGCGTCCGCCAGGATGACCAGCAGCTGCAAGCGCTGCAGGCCGAGGGCCCTCGGCAGGGCTGAGGGGTCTGGGAGTGCAGCCCCGGCGCTGGCCCCGAGCTGTGGCCACGCGGCCGCCCCTGGTGCTGAGGCTCGCACAGCCAGGCCGAGCCGGGGCGTCCGCAGTCGCCTCCACACGGGCCTGGGGCGCAGCTCTGATGCTCAGAACTGACGGCCTCACTTCCTCCCCCGCCTCTGCGACTCCCTTCTGGGCGCCTCCGCCATCCTCCAGGCGGCCACCGCCATCTGTCAGGCACGCCCATCGGGCCTCTCGCCTCTCGTTTTAGCGCCTCCGAGTGACCCCGCAGCAACCTGCTGGGCTTCCTGCCTTTCTTTTTAGGGATTTAGTGAAGCCCTCTGCCCACTCCCCCAAGGAAGGGTGAGCACACAGCGTTGGCTGCGAGTCCAGCTCAGCCGTCCTCGCACGTGCTAGGGTCCCACGAATTCCGGTCGAGCTCCTTCCCGCGGCACGGAGAGCCAGACCGTTGGGATCCTGCCCTGCCCAAACCCGGCATGTGGGGCTTCCATGCCGGCCGTTGCTCCATCGGTCCTTTTGTTACTCGGTGGTCCCGTGTCGGTGACTTGCGGCTCAATCTGGCTGCTCACATCAAAGTTATGAGGCAGCAGCTCCCAGAGGAAACCCCTTGGGAAGAAGAGCTGCTTCTGAGATGGCTGCGCGTGAGCGCGTGAGCGTGAGCGCGTGCACGCGGCGCACAGAGGGGTCTTCTCAGGTGGGGCTGCTCCCACCAGGCTTGGGCCCAGCTCAGCGGTGGAACGGCCCGGAGACGGAAGGCTCGTCCCACTCTCGGGCCGGCCAGGGAAGGCCAGAGCCCAGGCGCTGGGTTGCCACCAAGCAGACGAGAAGCGGCGCCTGTCTGTCATCGCCTCCTGAAGAGCAGTTACAGACGTTTCTCCCCGATGGCCGAGCTCATCCAACACCACGGACATGCCGCGCATCTGCTGAAGCCCGGGACGCGTTTCTGCTTTACATTTATAAAGAGTACGCGTAGAGCCGGCTCTTCATCGTCCATCCAGGGCTACAAAGAACTGAAGCATTTTAAGTTAAACTGAAGAGCTTTCAAGACTGTATACCTGAATTTGTCAAATGAATTCTGGCCTTTTTTCACTAGAGAAGGTGTGGGTTTACAGGGAAATTATGCAGAGCCTGCAGAGCTCCCACACACCCCGCCGCACGCAGGCGGCTTCCCCCTTGCTAACACTGCGCATCAGCGCGGCGGGTTTGCTGAAACGGGTGAAGCAGTGAGACCACAGCTGCACTGGTGACCATGGCGTAGTCTACGCTAAGCTCACGACTGTGCTCTGGCAGCTCCACGGGCTTCTTAAAAGCTCTGTTCCAGTAACCTGTACACAACCTAAAATCTCCCCTTTTAGCCATATTCAAATATGTAACTCAGCGCTCTCGATTCCATCCGTACTGTGCTGCCACCACCACCCGTCACCCCAGTGGGAAGCTCTGTGCCAGTCCAAGCACTGACCCCCCTTCCCGCCCCCACCAGGCCCTGGCAACCTGAATTCGAGACTCCAACTCTGTGAGCTTGCTCATTCTAATCACTGCACATTATTGAGATCATACAGTATTTGTCCTTTTGTGTCCAGCTTATTGTACAAATATCTACACACCGATGTTCATAGAGGCATCGTTCGCAGTCACCAAAAGATGGAAGCAACCCAAGCGTCCAGCAGACAAATGGATAAGCAAAATGTGGTACAGACAGCAAAATATTGTTCCGCCATAAAGAGGAATGTCGCATAAAGATGCATGCGACAGCGTGGACGCAGCGTGAAGACATCACTCTGAGTGGAGCACAGGCACAAAAGGCAGATTTTTTCTAATCTCGCTTATGCAAAATAGCTGGAAGAAGCAATAGAAATGGGAAGTGGATCCGGGGCTCAGGGAAGGGGGGCGGCGTCACTGCTTAGGGGTGCAGGCTTCTGCCTGGGGCGAAGGGGAAATCCTGGAGATGGGCGGTGGGCACAGCAGCGCCATGCTGTGCATGTAGTTAACGCCGCAAAGTGTGCACTAGGGGTGCCCAGTGGGAAACTCTGAGCCGTGTGCTCCAATAAAAAGAAAGGAAGTGGAAAGTGAACAGCACGCACAGGGCGGCCTGCAGGCGCACACAGGCCACCGATCTCGATGCCCGGCTGGATCACGGATGCGGCCCCGAGCAAGCCGCCACCCCCAGCCTCCTGGGCCCAGAGCTCTGCGGCCCTGCCGCGAGTGCACCTTCCGTGAGCGCGCTCTCGCGGCGCATTGCGTGGAGTCCTCGGCCTCCACGAGTCCCTGGAGGGCCTCGTGAGTACTGACTGAGTGACTAACTGGACGGCTCTAAACTACTAGAGGTAGAGGCGCCCTTAGCACACTGCACTGGAGTTGTTCAGGGATCAGGCTCCTGCTATGCCCCGGGCTCTGTGCGGGGTGCGGAGGGCACGAAGATGAGCCACCAGGCCGGAAGCTCTCTGGGACCATGCCGGAGGCCAATGCCCCACGTGCTCCAATCTCAGATCCCCTCGCCCGCAGCCTCTCCCTGCTGGCGGTGCCGCCTTCCTCTAGATGTCCGCAGCAAGGGTCCGGGGGCTGCGCAGGCTTCTCTCATGGGTCGCACCCTACGATCACGTCCCCCCACTCACCCGCTGCTCCTGCCGCGGCCACGGCCCTCTCCTGGACCCGAGCCACGGTCTCCCCACCGGCCGTCCCACGACGCCCCCGGCTGACCTGAAGGCAGGCACGGCCGCGCAGCCCTGCCTCCCGCTGCCCAGGCAGCCCTGCCTTCCCAGGGTGGCACTCGAAGCCCGCCCACCCGCCTTCCGCCCCTCTCCCTCACCGCTGCCCGTTTCCTGCCCCCGGATCCACGTGCTCCACACGCCGCTGCTGCTTGCTGCCTTTTGCTCGGCTGCACCTGCTGCCTCCCCGGCTCGGCCCAGCTCCCAGGTGGCCTCCCAGGGGCTCGGCCGAGCCCCTACCCTACCCGGGGTCCCCGTCACCTGTCTCCATTGTCCCTTTTTACGTGTGTCTTATAACCACGTGCCTGTTTGTCTCTCCTACACGAATGAGGGCAGGGGAGGTGCCTATTCATCCCAGCGTTGCCAGAGCCCAGCAGAGTGCCCGTGATCAGCGGGTGCTCGGTAACAGCCGGACAGGTCAATTTTGGATGCATGGATGGATGGAGAGAAGAAGGAAGGGAGGGAGTGGGGAGAGAGGAGGAAGTTTTTCTCTTCTTCCTTCCCTACGGCATGCCTTGATTCCCGCCTGAGAGCAGGCTCTATAAAGACACTTGGACATATTGTTTCATCTTATACTCCCAACAATCCTATGAAGTGACGGCTGATGGAGCGAAGGTCCCCGGCGCCACCGCCAGGAAGGAGCAGTGCTGTCCGGGCCCCCGCACCCAGCCCGTCTCCCTGCACTGCCCCCGTTGCCCGCAGGAAGGGGAAGCCCCGCCCACGAGCCTTCAGTCCCAGTCCGGGCGCCTCTTCTCCTCCCCCTCCAGGGAGGCTGACGGCTGCCTGAACCAGTGCCTGAGCCCGTGCCCATGCCAGGCACATCCCAACAAGCTTTGTGGTGCCGCAGTGCCCTGAGCTAACGCTCACCTAAGCGAGCAGTGCCTCCACCCTCTTGGCACTCTGGGGAGGTTGAGGTGAAAATCCCAGGCAGAGCCAAGACAGCCAGGGAAGCAGCCAACACAGAATGTGGCGAGGCTGAGCCGCCCCTTCTGAGTGGCACTCTGGCTCCAGGAGAGGGGTGGCTGCCAGCGCACCGTGCCGGGCTCCGGGGAAGCCAGGGGAGGTGGTCTGCAGGCAGGCTGGCCCACCCCGCAGGAAAGCCAGCCCCCTGGAGCCACGGCTCGGGCTCGGCCTTCAGGAGCCAGAACTGGGCACGCACACTCCCCAGGGGAGACCCTCCCCAGCTTCCAAGAGCCCACGAAGGGTGGGCTGCTCACACACCCGGACACACTTGACTTAGAGCTGCCCAAGCCCCTCTTCTCAGGGGTGGACACCACGTCTCGGGACAGGAAGGAATTGCCCAAGTTCACACGGTGCTTCAGGGACAGCGTCTGTCCCCAAACCCAGGGCTCTGACTCGAGGTGCCGCGCTTCCTTTCTCTGCCCACAGCCTTGCCAGCCCTCGGCCCTGACGTCCAGAACCCAGGGCTGCTGACTCGAGGTGCCGCGTTTCCTTTCTCTGCCCGCAGCCTTGCCAGCCCTCGGCCCCGACGTCCAGAACCCAGGGCTGCTGACTCGAGGTGCCGCGTTTCCTTTCTCTGCCCGCAGCCTTGCCAGCCCTCGGCCCCGACGTCCAGAACCC
>JAQZBX010076441.1:0-14429 GCA_029593785.1 Cabassous unicinctus | reverse complement strand
AAAAAAAAAAAAAAAAAGGCATTGAGAGGGACATTCTGTTTTTTTTCCTCTCTGTTCTACAATCTTACAGACATGAACATGTTCTTCTTGCCTGAACTTCTAGGAACATCCACTAGTCCTTCAGGTCAAGGTCTTAGACCTCTTCTACTCGGAGAGCAGAGCTTGTGCTGGGGGAGGGATGTTGTATCCAGGCAGTATTATGCACTGAGCTAGCTCATTATTAAAGACTAAATGTATATGTGGTTTTTTTTCCCCCCACAGGTTTTTCACATCTAAGATGTGTGTTCACAGGCAAAGCATTTCTCCTTTTTTAAAAAAATCATTAGAATTAAAAAGAAGGGTTATCAAAAGAAAAGAGGGAAAATAAATTCTATTTGAACTAGGTTATAACTTTGTGGCTTAACTACTTTTTTAATGATGAAGGAAAGGTTCACAACATTTCTACTTTTCCTGGTTTGAATTGTATGTATTCCTGGATGATGGCTGTTAGAATGTTGACTGAGTTTCTTAGATGTTTATTTTCTGTCACTTATCTGACTTACCATTCTTTTTAAAATAAGGATTTGGTTAGTGAAAAATTGAAGACTCAGCAAATGAACAATGATCTTGAAAAATTAACTCATGAACTTGAAAAGATAGGGTTAAATAAAGAGCGACTCTTACATGATGAACAAAGCACTGATGACAGGTGAGTATTAAATCTAGCAAACAGTTCAAAATATATATGTATTTTGCTCAAACATTGATTGCTTCTCATACTAGGTAAGAAAACATTTATGTACTTCATTCTTGTTTCTGGTCTCTTCCTTCTTTTAGAGAAAGTTCTGTAAGAAAAAAAGTAAGGAATCAAATATAGGCATCTAATATCAGTAAAAGAAAAAGAAAGCTAAAATGTTATGATAAAAATAGAGTTACAAAATGGGAGAATAGGATGCCACTCAGGTAGCAGAAGATCAGAGACTACCTATGAAAGGCTTTAACAACAAACAATCCCCTTCTTGTAAATTCTACAGATAATTTAAGCAAAAGTTATGTTTTATTTGAATCACGTACTTAATGTGCCTAAATGCCTCCATTCATTTTTTTATTGTACGTGCTAAAATGTGGACTTAAAAGAGAAATGTATGAAACAAAGGAAAATATCCTGAGAAACAATTCAGGTATAAAAATAATGTGAAAAACTAAGGCCTGACCAAAAAAGATGAAAAATTAACCTATATACCCTTTCATTTTTTAAAAATGTTCACTACAAATTTAAAGAAAAATTCTACTCTCCCATAGTAACTACAGTCTGTCAAACAAAGTTAATCTGATTTTAAGTAATCTAAATTTAGAATCCAGTCTGTTACGTGGTTTCAGCTAGAATAGAAGTTGTATATTATTAAGGGTATTGTTTTACATAGACTAGATTTTAAGTATAGGAATTTTTGTAATTATATAATTTGTACTTTATCATCTACACATTATTACTGTTCTAGTAAATAATTGTAGAGTGTGTTAAATATGTATAGGAAAAATTAATGGTTATGATATGGGGTTTATTTGTACAATTTTGAGAATATTAAAAGTAAATACATTAATACTTTTTAAAATTTAGGTTTACAATAAACACTGAAAAGTAATTTGAGGCATTTATTTTAGCAATTAGTTCAAGTTAAGCAACCGTAATTGAATTAAGTATACAGATAATTAAGTGCTAATTTAGTTGACTGTCTTTAAAATATATATATATACTAAATATCTATCATTTCTTTATTCAAACAAATTTATTACCTACTGTGTATAAGACGCTATGCTACATGTTCTTGGGAAAAAAACAAACAAAATGGCAAATTAAACCATGTATCTGCCCTGTTTGACCCTGTTATATATTTATGAGCCTGGCTCCTGTTGGGCCTTTATTACTGTTGGTGCCTCTTCCCAAACCTTAATTCATGCAATTAGCCAACATTAATTGAGCTCTTATTATCTGTTGATCATCATGCATCATAGAAATGATCATGTTTCAGCTGAAATTTGAAGAACTACGGAAGTTTGCTAGGTGGAAATAGCGGGGAAGAGCATTCCATGTAGATAGAAGCACTCATGTAAAAGCACAAAGGTGTGTTTGAGGAATTCTCAGAGTGATGTGAAAGATGAATTAGAATTTTGAGGCAGAGACCAGTTAGGAAGCTATCATAATAGTCTAGGCAAGATGTGATTCATTCATTCATTCTACAGATATTTATTTATATAATGAAAGTGTTAGGCATGGAAATAAGGGTATATATTGAACTAAAACTTTTAGGAAATAGAATTGAGAGCAGTTGATAACTATGAGTAAATATTGGGGGTCAGGAGAAGGAATGGGCTTAAACCACTAAACCACCTTCTTTCTTAGTAAGGTAGCCTCTATATCACAAAGGAAATGAAAGCTTACAAACATAAATTCCTTTAATGTCACATCCCTTCCATCTTGGAACTTATATCTATATCTATCTTTACCTCCAATCTCAGATGATGGCCCTAATTCTTTTATTAGTCTAACCTTTCATCTTTCCTACTGATGTCATTCCCTCTGGCCTCCTTTGAAGATATAGTATTAAGATACTATTCTTGGGAAGCAGGTGTGGCTCAGTGGATAGAGCCCCCGTTTACCATATGAGAGGCCCTGGGTTCGCTTCCCGGCGCCTCCTTGTGAGGGCAGGCTGGCTCGCGTGGTGCCGTGGGCTGATGTGGCAAGACCTCACAGCAAGGGGGAGATAAGCAGACACAGAGAAGACGTGCAGTGAATGGACACAGCAGCACAAGCAGCAAGGGGGGGATAAATAAATAAAAAATAAATAAATCTTTAAAAAAAAAAAAGATACTATTCTTGCTATCACTGAATAAGTAGTCTAGTTGTGAAATTTAATGTATAAATAGGTAAATTAAAATGCAACAAAGTAAATTTAGTGATAAAATTGTAAACAAAGTGCTATGTGCTCTTTTCTTTCCCTTTTTTTTTTTAAAGATTTATTTATTCCCCCCCATTGTGTTTCCTCATTGTGTTTCGTCATGTCATTTTGTTGCATCATCTTGTTGGGTCAGCTCGCTGCACCAGCCCATTGCGTCAGCTAGCTGTCTTGCTCGTCTTCTTGAGGAGGCAGTGGAAACTGAACCCAGGATCTCCCATGGTGGTAGGCAGGCACCCAACTGCTTAAGCCACATCCGCTTCCCTCTTTCCCTTTTAACAGTTATTTTTCCTTTGTTTTCTCTTTCAATATAGTTATCCCTAGGTTTATGTCCTCAAGCCTCTTAATCACTCATTCTGTATGTTCATTATTCCCATTCATCATCTTCCGCTGAGATCCATATTGTTCTCCGCCTACTGGACATCACTACCTGGACTGTCCAGAAGCAACTCAGGCATCACAAATTCAATGTAACCAAAATCTAAATGAGTAAATGCTTTAAAAATGTTTGTTGACTTGAACTAATACCAAAATGAGTAAGGCTTGTTTTCTCTACAAAATGAATGTAAAATCTGGTTAAGCATTACAGTAGAAGGTAGAATGTGATAAAATTTCTCATGTATATACTTAGGTTTTTATTTGTTTTTGTCTTCAGTGTACTCAGGTGTAAGCATTGGATTAATCATAATCCCTGGTTATGATACACTCTCAAACTGTGTCCATGTACAGTCCTATTTGTTAAAAAAAAAAAAAATCACTCAAAAAGTTAACTAGAATATTGACAGTCACATCTGCCTCTTCCCACTCTGTCACCAGTAACCTATGTCTTAAAACCTTTTTAAAATGTTCTGTAACTACTGTGTACCCTGAAGACAAACTGTGTTCTATTAGTTTTAAGTTTTAACTGTTCACGTGACCTTTTACAAATACTTGACACAATAACATCATATAAATGCTTGATGATGTACTGACTCCATCCATTTCGTTTTCTATAGATACTGTTCTTAGGAAAATCAAAGGAATAGTTTGGGACTTAGATCTTCCAAATGTCTTTTTTGAGAATTAATTGTTACTTCTGTAACCTGTAACTATTGTTTACTCTGATTTTTGATGTCTTAGTAACCAGGAATAGTTTTAAAAGGGGGATAGACAAGTAGGATGATTTGATTTGTCTGTTAAAGAAAAAAAAAAAAGACTATTTAGTAATACCTATAAATGGCATAAGTATCTGTGACCATAAATTATCTTTAAAAATTGTTTTTTGACCTCCAATGATGAATTTTATTACTTTTATATTTGGATAGTCGATACAAACTTTTGGAATCAAAATTAGAATCCACTCTAAAGAAGTCCCTTGAAATAAAAGAAGAAAAAATTGCTGCTTTAGAAGCTCGATTAGAGGAATCCACAAATTATAACCAGCAATTACGACAAGAACTTAAAACAGTAAGTAATTTTCTTGGAAAGAATTTGAATTATCTGTTTAGTTTAGTTTATAATATTTGGTCAGAAAAGTTTTAGGTAGAAAATAGAAATGCAAATATAATTTCATTATTATTTAATGTATTTCTTGTCTATAAAATCAAGAGTATTTTTAAACATTATCTTTGTCACATGGGTCTACTATAATTTATTCAATCTTATTTCATATATTTATATCCAATTGTGGGCATGGGGTGGGGAAATGGCAGGCTTATTTCATAGGAAAAAGGTCTCAGTGTGATACTGATACTTCATTCTTGCATCCTTTTTCTATTCAAAGCCCAGGCACAATTTTGATAGCAAAAATATGGGTGTGAAGGTAACAAAGTTTAGAGAAAAATCCACAATCATATATGTGATATAAGAAAGGATATTTTATTTGCAAAAATGTAAGACAATGCCATTCTTCTCAATTTTTTTAAAAGAAAGAATGTATTGTTAAAAAGATATTTGATTAAAAAAAAAAAAAGATATTTGAGAACTTTGCTTAGTTAACCCAATGATAAGGATTATCCAAAGTATAACTTAAAACTTGGTACTACCAACCTCAGACTGCCTCCCCAGTAAGTCAGAACATCAACATGGCCCTCTCTTTCCTTACTTCAGAACTGAAGCCAGTAATCAGTTACCAAGGGAAATATTTTATTTACTCTCCCTGTCATGTGGTGGTCTGAACCCCTGGTGACCTTGCTTTATAAGGTTTTAGCCAAGCCCATGCTCTCTTCCTCTGACAGTCTTAATCCTCCAGTACAGACTGGACAAATAGAAAACAAATAATAAGACGGCAGTTTTAAACCAAAGAATGTCCATAATCACATTAAATGTAAAAGGTCTAAACATCCCAGTTAAAACGCAGAGAGTAATAGTTTAAATTTTAAAAGTAAGACCTCTCTATATACTGCCGAAAAGAAACCTAGATTAAAAATGATGCATCATGGAAGCTGATGTGGCTCAGTAGTTGAGTGCTGACTTCCCACATACGAGGTTTTGAGTTTAATCCCTGGCTCCCGTAACTCAAAATAAAAAAAATACATCATGCTAATGCTAATACTAATCAAAACAAAACTAGACTGGCTAAATTTATATTAGAGTAGATTTTAGAGCAATGACTATTACTAGGATTAAGAGGTTCATTTGACTATTATGAAGGAATCATTCGAGCAACAGGTCATAATAATGTTAAATATTTGTGCACCTAGTAAAAGAGCTTCAAAACACGTGAAGCAAAAATGGAAGAAAATGTCACTATATATACAAGATAACAGAATTTAACAGGGATGAAAGACATAATGTCAAAAAAAATTTTTTTTAATTTTATATTTTTTAAAACTTTTATTCCAAATTTTTAAAAATTCTTTGTATTTTATTAAACGATCATTATTTCATTTTCTTATTAATTGTTTTGGTTATTTCTTAGCTTCATTTTTGAAGAAGTTTTGGATCACAGAAGGGTTACAACTGTGGCAAGGGAGGATCATTGGTGTGGGGTGTCAGTCATGTGGGGGATGCATGGGAGGACGTTCACCTGGGACATACTTATAAGGCATATGAACGTGTTCAAGTGTTCATGGGTCATTGTCACTGTGGGTAGAGATTCACATAATAACTGAAAGGATGTCGATTTCCCATCCTGTGGAGCTCTGCCACATTCTCTAATGGGACAGCAAGAATCCCCCGAGTACAGGGGCAGTGACTAGTGAAGGAGGATGGACCATTGTCAGACCCTTGATATTGATGACTGTGCTTACGAACCTTTACTTTTGAAATTGAAACTTACCCTAATATGATAGGGTGCCTAAGAGTTACCTCCTGAGAGCTTTCTTGTGGCTCAAATGTGGCCTCTAAGCCGAAATCAGTATATAAATGCATTACCTTCCCCCCAGCGTGGGACATGACTCCCAGGGATGAGCCTCCCTGGCACCGAGGGATTACTACAAAGCACCAATTAGCAATGCAACTGGAAAAAGACATTGACCAAAAGGGGGAAAGGGTAAAGACAAATGAGTTTATATGTCTGAGAGACTTCAGAGTGAGTTGGGAGGTCATTCCAGAGGTTATGCTTATGCATGTCTCAGCAGGATCTCATTGACTGCCAAAGTAAATATTGCCTCAAATGGCAGGGCTCCTCAGGGCTCTGGAGACATCCAGACACTATAGGCAGGGCAGAAAGCTCAGGATTTTGGTGCCCTGCCAGTGAGCCCTGCTTGGAAATTTATGCTCCCCAGTGTGACAGTTGGACTCAGTTGTGGTTTCCCTACTCATGGCTCTTCTGCCTCTTCTATTTGAACCTACAGTTAGTGCTAGAGTTGATAGGTGTATGTCCAAGAGACTTAAATCTTTGGGCTGTCCATGTGCCAGCTGGGCCCTGAATCTCAACAGAGTTGCAACATCTACTCTCCAGTTCATTGGGCTCACCCAGGACAACTAACAAGGAGATGATGATGGACAACGACCATCCCAAGGAACAGAGAGAATCTGCAACTGTAAGCAAGATAGTCCCATCCATCTGCCCCATGGGATCTAAGGCCCTCTCAATTAGAGGTGGAGTGGGCACCAGCATCCCAGAATCCTCAGGACTAGGGAATGAATGACGGACTAGAGTAGACTTACTGGTATTCTATTATAGACTTATTGTGATTTTAGTAATGGGCAAACTTTTATCATTGATGTGGAGGCAGTGGCTACTGGAGGTTCTGAGGGGAGGGAGAGGGAGGAACAGGTATAATATGGGGACATTTTTAGGACTTGGGAATTGTCCTGTATGACATTGCAATGACAGTTACAGGTCATTATATATCTTGTCATAACTTAAAAAATTGTGCGGAAGAGATTGTAAACTACAATGTAAACTGTAATCCATGCTTAGTGGCAATGCTCCAAAATGTGTTCATCAATTGTAACAAATGTACCACACTAATGAAGGATGTTGTTAATGTAGGAAAATGTGGGAGGGGTTGGGAGCGGGGCAAACAGGAATCCCTTTTATTTTTTATGTAACATTTATGTAATCTAAATACTTTTTTTAAAAAAATAAAAAATTATATTAAAAAATGGATGGGGAAATGGATGTGGCTCAAGCAATTGGGCTCCCATCTACCATATGGGAGGTCCAGGGTTCAGTTTCCTGGGGCTTCCTGGTGAAAGGCTAGCTGGCCCGCACAGCAAGCTGGCCCAAGTGACAAGCTGGCCAACGCGGAGTGCTGGCCCACATGGAGTGGTGGCCTGCACGGAGAGCTGGTGCAGCAAGATGACACAACAAAAAGAGACACAGAGGAGAGACAATAAGAGACACAGCAGACCAGGGAGCTGAGGTGGCACAAGAGATTGAGCTCCTCTCTCCCACTGTGGAAGGTCCTAGGATCGGTTCCTGGTGCCTCCTAGGGAGAAGACAAGCAGAGAAGAATACACAGAGAGCAGACAGAGAGCGTAAAACAATGGGGGGTGAGGCCGGGGATGGAAATAAATAAATCTTTTTTAAAAATAGATGGAATTATAAGGAGAAGTAGACAAGTTAGCAATTATATGAGGATTCAATACTGGTCTTAATAATTGGTGGAACAAGTAAAAAATCAGTAAGGATATAGATGATTTTGATAACACCATCAACCAACTGGACCTCCCTGATATTTATTGGACACTCTACCCAATTACCACAGAATATATACTCATTTCATTTGCACATAGAACTTTTACCAAGATAGACCATATTCTGCACCATTGAACAAGTCTGACTAAATGAAAGGATTCAAATCTTGTAAGTAAGGAGAAAGAAGGAAATAATGAAGATAAGGGGAGGTCTGAGTGAAAGAGAAAACAAAGGAGGCAATAATTGACATGCAAAATTGCTTCTTTGAAAAATTAATTTAAAAATTCATAGAATGCTAGCACAGTTGAATACAAAAGAGATATACCTCCAATCACTAATACCAGAATGGTGTTCTTTTTTTAATTTATTGTATTTATTTCTCCCCATCTCCTTAATGTTTGCATCTGCTGTGTCTGTTCGTCTTCCTTGTTCTTTAGGAGACACCGGGAACCAAACCCAGGACTTCCAATATGGAAGAGAGGTGCCTAATTGCTTGAGCCAACTCCATTCCCTGCTTTGTTGGTCTCTAGTTGTATTTTTTTCCTGAGTCTCTTGTTGCGTCAGCTTACCACGCCTTCCTGTCGCATCAGCTCGTTGTCTTGCTCATCCTCTTTAGGAGGCACCAGGAATCTCGGCTCCCTGCTTTGTTGTGTCTCTCATCATGCCTTTCTTCTTTTGTCTCGTGTTGCAAAAGATTGACGCACCTGCCCATTGCGCCAGCCCACTGTCCTCTCCAGGAGGCCCTGGGAACTGAACCAGGGACTTCTCATATGGTAGGCAGGAGCTCAATCGCTTGAGCCACATCTGCCTTCCCAGAATGTTTTTATACCCATATGATATTATATGCATCGAAAATCCTTAGGAAAAGTTCAATGTATAAAGATCTATTTATATATACTAGCAGTAAAGAATTGGAAAATGAAATTTTTTTAAATGCCATTCACTATACTATAAATAACATGAGCTGTTTAGGAATAAATTTAAGGAAATGTGTGCAAGAATTCTATACTGGAAATAAAGAATATTCAGTATATGGTGAGAGATACCATGTTATGAATTGGAAGACTCAGTGGTGTTAAGATGGTAGTACTTCCCAAATTCATATATTGATTCAGCATAATCTCAATCTATATAATACATTAACAAGATGACTCTAAATTTTGCATAGAATTTTTGACTAGAAAATTTTGTTGAGAATTTGGACCAACTGGAACTGTCATACTCTGCTGGTGGGAGTATAAGATGTTATAACTAATTTAGAAAGCAGTGTGGCAGTTTCTCATAAAGTTAAAAACATACCTAGCTTGTAGCCTGACAATTATACTTCTATATATATTTACTCAAGGGAAATGAAAACATAAGTAAATGAATTTACTTATATTTTTTTCATCTGCTTATTATCTGTTTTTTCTTTGGGAGGCACCGAGACCTGAACCCGGAACCTCCCATGTGGGAGGCAGGCACTCAACTGCTTGAGCCACATATGCTCCCTACTTGTATATGGGTTTTTTTGTTTTTGTTTTAAAGATTTATTTATTTTATTTATTTATTTATTTCTCCCCACCACCACCACCCCTCGTTGTTTTGTGCTTGCTGTCTGCTCTCTGTGTGTTCTTCTGTGTCTGCTTGTCTTCTCTTTAGGTGGCACTGGGAACTGATCCTGGGACCTTCTGGAGTGGGAGAGAGGTGCTCAATCTCTTGTGCCACCTCAGCTTCCTGGTCTGCTGTATGTCTTATTGTCTCTTCTCTGTGTCTCTTTTTGTTATGTCATCTTGCTGTGCCAGCACTCCTGCGCGGGCCATTACTCCTTCACAGGCTAGCATTCCATGTGGGCCAGCTCTCTGCTTGAGCCAGCTTGTGTGCGGACCAGCTTGCCTTTCACCAGGAGGCCCTGGGAATCAAACCCTGGACCTCCTGGATGGTATATAGGAGCCCAGTCGCTTAAGCCACATCCATTTCCTCCTGCTCGCTTGTTTTTGCTCATTGTCTGCTCATTGTTTTGCTCATAATAGATGAATTTTTATAACAGCTTTATTCATAATAATGAAAAACTGAAAACAATCCAATGCCTATCAACTGGTGATTGATTCCATATGATGGAATACTTTACTTAGTAAAGTAGTAGAAAAGAAAAGAAGAAATTATTGATCCACTCAACAACATATGTGTTTCAGAAAAAAACATAAAAGATTTTATACTGTGTGATTTCATGCATATGAAATTTTAGAAGAGAAAACTAATTTTTTGGTAAAAAATAGAAAGTGGTTGTCTGGTGAGCAGGAATTTCTAGAGTAGTGGAACTGTTCTATTGTTTTAATACATGGGCTACATGGGTGTGTTTAGTTTTCAAAAATCAAATTACACTTAAAATATGTGCATCTAAAAGATCGTGTTATCTTTGGGAACCATTAAAGATTTGAGTTTGAAAGAACATAATTGACAATATTTTCCAGTTTTTCTAAACTCAGTTTGTTTTCTGTTTGTTTAACATGGAAGTTCTGACTAATGATACATAAGGCAAAGGAACCAGTTGTTGTTTGTTTTTTGAGGTACCGGGAACCTCGTATGTGGGACTCTGTCGCTCAACTGCTTGAGCTACATCCGCACCCCAGTAACTGTTTTAAAACTTAAATTGAAAGAACGTTGAATTAAGAATGAGAAGCCTTGAGCTTTATTCTCAGCTCCCCTTCTTAATAATGTCATATGTCTATCATCTCTCTAAGCCCAGTAAAAAGGTTTTGTGGGAAATTAATATAAAATTGGAGACAGGAAATGATGTTACTTTCCTATTGTTATTAGGGTGTTAAATGTAAAAACACCTGGAAAATCAGGATGCCAGAATACCTGTGAGATCACTTGACAAGCTTTAAATGTTAAATTCCATTCTATCTTGGCACCTTTTTTCTTCAATATCACCAGCATTACCTTCTAACTCAGTAGTAGCAAAAGCTTATTGTTGAGTCATTAGCTTTCTTAAAATTTGCATTTGATGAACTATTTTAAAGTTTCTTATCCTTGCTTAATAAAAATGTTGAAATTAATTTATAATAAACATCTCCTGGGACAAACTGGTGAAACAGGGTAAGTGTAATCATAAATTTAAATTGAATACAGTTATTAATAAGTTAACTCTGGTAGTTTTGGTAATGTGTAAGATGAACAGGTTGTTAGTTTCTTAAAGTAGGATTTGTTTGTAATCACACCAGAAAACTCAGGATAAAATATATCCTTGGATTGCTCCCCTTATAAGATAAATTACAGTAATTATATGTGACTTAAGATCTGAATAAAAAGATAAATAATTTATTAACATAGCTCATTCCAGACAACAAAGCCTTCTTACAGGTATAGATACTTCTTAACATTAGATAGCTGTTCAAGAGGAACTATTACCCATGTCAAATCTTTATTTATTCTTCATGTAGGAATCTCTGCAAAATCTTTAAATCAGTCATAGATTGCTCTAAAAAGAATTGCTAGTATTTAGCAACTTATCTATGTCCATTTGATCTGTTCTTTGAGGCTACTTTCATTACAATAGGATCTGAAATTATGGAATATATTGTAGGACCGTATAGCACATGAGCAAAGTATATTTAATAGCTCTAGGAGGAAAGGATTTGCATTTAAAATGTGATAATGATAATCATACATATTATTTATCACATTTTTCAGTAAAGTTTCTCTCATATTCACCAGCCTAGTGTAGGGTTACATTGCTTGTAAGAAATGTAATAGGTGATTTTTTCAAGCCCCATTAAAATATTTAAATCATGTTATAGGTGAAAAAAAATTATGAAGCTCTCAAACAGAGACAAGATGAAGAAAGGATGGTACAAAGTTCTCCACCAATATCTGGTGAGGAAACCAAATGGGAGCGGGAAAGTCAGGAAACAACTAGAGAACTTCTGAAAGTTAAAGACAGATTAATTGAAGTAGAAAGGAATGTAAGTATTTTTTTTATTATTATTTTTATTTTATTTTCAGCTTATTTATTTTGTAATATAAAGAACTATAATTTAATATACTTTTCTCCATCACCTTCATATAAGTGCATCAGTGAGCCGTCTTAACTCTATCTTGAAATTAAAACCCAAATTCATTTACTTCTCTCCACTCTAGTGGAAGTTACCATCGTCTCTCATTTGGACTATTACAATAACTTCTTACCTAACTTTCCTCCTTCCACTCTGGAACCACTCTAAATATGACCCCTTTCCCTCAGTAAAGTAGTTATACTATCTACTTCCTGGAAAAAACTTCTATGAAACCAGGGAGCTTATCTTTTCATAACTGTACCTCTAGTATCTACAATAGTCCTTGATATAAAGTAGGTTCTTAATAAATATTTGCTGAATGAATTCAATGAATTTTTTTAAAAAGATTTATTTATTTCTTCCCCCTACCCCCCCATTGTTTGCACTCACTGTTTGCTTTTTGTGTCTGTTCATTGTGTGTCTGCTAGTCTTCTTTTTAGGAGGCACTGGGAACCATACCTGAGACCTCCCTTGTGGGAGGGAGGTGCCCAATCGCTTGAACCACATCCACCCCCTGCTTGTTGTGTCTCCTCATTGCATCAGTCCTTTTGTGTCTTGCTCGCTGTCTTGCTTGTCTTCTTTAGGAGGCACCGGTAACCAAACCTGGGACCTCCCGTGTGAGAGGCAGGCACCCAACTACTTGAGCCACATCTGTTCCTCAATTCAATGAATGTTTGACAGTAAACAAACAAATTCAGCAAACATATATCCTTAAAGATGAATGAGCTTCAGGAATTTACATGCTGTCAAGTAAAATAGTTACAGTTATTTTTAAAAGTAAAAATGCAGAGTGGAGTGGGTGTAGCTCAGTGGTTGAATGCTTGACTCACACATACAATGTCCTGCGTTCAGTCCCCACCTCCCCCCCAAAAAAGTAATGCAGACACGTGATTAAAAACTTCAAGCAATAAAACTTAAAGTTATTCTCCAACACCATTGATTCCTTTTTCATCACCCAAAAATAATCACTGCTAACAGTTTTTTATATGTATTCCCAGAAAAAAAGTTTGTTGTTTGAGGCTGTAGAGGAAAGTCTGTTTCCATTCTCTGGAAGCCTATTTTGTTTTCAGATTTATACCTTTGGGATCATTCCATAATAATACCATTGTTTGAATTTTTCAGTGATAATATCTTGGAGAGCTCTCCTTTTTAGCACTTATAGATCAATCTCATTTTGTATAATAACTGCATATTTTTCCACAGTGTGCATGTTGCCATAATTTATTTAAATAAATCCCACATTGTTGAATTTTTAGCTTGATTTCAGGTTTTACTACAGTGAACATGTATAAACATGTTCATAGAGTGTTTAATTCCTGATAATGGAATTCCTGGGCCAAAGAGTATATACATTTTGGTGTGTATGTGTGTGCATGTTTGTATTTTTTTTTTAACATATCAATTGATACATATCAATAAAGCATACAATTCATCCAAAGTGTACAACCAATGGTATTTGGTATAATCACATAGTTGTGCATTTATCACTTCAGTCATTATTAGAGCATTTTCATTATTTCAATAATAATAATAATAATAATAAACAAAAAAAAAATACAAGAAAATTCTTCACCTCTCAATCTCTCTATGCTTCCCCCGCTGTAAATAGCTGCTATTTCTGGCTATTCTTGCACATTTATGTATTTACTTTTTAAGCAGTTTTATTGAGATATGCTCACATACCGTATGATTTATCGAAAGTATATAATCAATTGCTCTTAGTTTAATCACAATGTTGTACATTCATCGTCACAAAAAAATTTAAAACATTTCTTTACTCCAAAAAAGAAAAACTCCACACCTCTTAGCAGTCAGTTCTCAATCCCTCTGTCCTTCCCCAGCCCTACATAACCGCTAATCTAATTGATTTATATTTATGTTTTATATAAATGGAATCATACCATATGTAGTACTTTGTGTCTGTTTCTTTTACTTAGCATAACGTGGGTTTTGGTTGAGTTTTTTTTTTCTGATATGAACACATCTATAGTATTAACATACTAAACATTTGTTCAGTTTCAAAGAAAAACGGTCTTATATATGCAGATTTACCCATATTCATATTTCACATGTGGTTTTACTATATTATACAGTCCCATGTTTCATTTTTCAGCTTTCCTTTTAGTAATATACATGACCATAGACTTTCCCTTTCAGGGGAGCAAGCGTAGCCCAGTGGTTTGGGCACCTTCTTCCTGTGTACGGGGTCCTGGGTTCAATCCCTGGTAGCTCCTTTAAAAAAAAAGAAAAGAAAAAACCTTATCTAGACTTTCTCTTTGAGCCACTGTCATACCCTCATAATAGTACTGCTAGTTACAAACATTATGCTGTGCTTTCACCTTTTTTATTCATTTCCAAAGATTAATACACATCCTTTTTTTTTTTTTTTAA
>JAQZBX010076439.1:0-14428 GCA_029593785.1 Cabassous unicinctus | reverse complement strand
GAGGTCTGTGTTAAATAATATTTAGAACAGTTTTATGCATTTTAATTGCTAGGTCAGTTTTATCTTTATTGTAGGAAATATTGGTTTTCCCTACAACTTCATTCTGGGTGAATTTTTTGTTATGCCTTTTTGGCCTACTAAATATAATTAAAATCAGGACACTTATTCTCAACTTCATATAAACATATATATTATATATGACATGCCCATCATTTGGTCTTTAAATCATGTTTTTCTAAACCCAATGAACAGATTACTTTTCCTACATTTTCTCTTAAGAACTCATGCAATAAAATCAGATATTTTTTCAAAAAAAAAGAAAAAGCCTCAGAGAATTTTTGCACATATCCAATTTTACTAGAAGGTAAAAGGATACAGGCTAAAATTAAAAAAAAAAATTAAATGAAAAGGACACAGGCTACTGTGAGACACAGGCAGAGCCTACAGTCTGCAATCACCAGTGCAGATGTACAGGTCTTCCTTACCATATAAATATGGACCATGGACCAGAATAAAAAAATGATATCCTCACTCATATATGATTGAGTGAGGAGTGATAATTTTACAAAGAGTTAGTTGTTTATGTTTAGGGTACATCTCCATTTTATACTACACTAATTTTATAGCTGGAAATGACATGTTTCAGTAGGTCATATACGTGTATTGGCTAATTCCAATATCTTTCCCATAAGCCAAAAAGAGAAGCCTGGTATATCCTCTTAAATACATTCCATAGATGAGAATTTCACTTATCTTTAAACTAGAAACCACAATCAAGAAATCTCATTAGAATAGTTGCAATAAAGTTTAGACCTGATTATTTCTCCCTGCATGTTGTATCCTCAAGATTGGAATAATTACCCACAGGATTAGCTGAT
Organism: Cabassous unicinctus; assembly: GCA_029593785.1. NCBI lineage: Eukaryota > Metazoa > Chordata > Mammalia > Cingulata > Chlamyphoridae > Cabassous > Cabassous unicinctus. The sequence goes on along the minus strand of JAQZBX010076439.1, from coordinate 13,550 downwards.
GAATCTGTTTTTTCTCAACCACTCATAGTAGAAGGACTGTGTTAAAGATTTAAGTGTATGGTAGGTATTATGTTTCCTCAACTGAACAGATAAATATGTGCTACAACCTAGCACATATTATTAGAAAAGCATTTCAGCTGATAGAAAGTTAATATAGATGCTTACATCTCTATGGCACCAAACCAAATACTCATCAGGTAAAATATGCTATCTTAATATTGGTTCTCCAAATCTTAGAAGGAAAATAAGCTGTCGTGGTTTGAACCTGTATGAACCCTAGAAAAACATGCTATTAAAACTAATCCATTCTCCTGGCTGTGAAGCCATTGTAAGGAGGACATTTTCATGAGGCACTTAAAGTGTTTTTGAACCATACTAATCTGGATAGTTAGTAACCATATTCTGGAGTTCTTTATAGGTGGAATGAATTCAGACATGAGATATAGAAAGCCACAGGAGGCAAGAAGCTGGTCCCAGAAGAGAAAGGGGAAAGGAGAAGAGGCAAACATGTGCCCTGCAATCTGAGAAGCTAAGGGTCCCAGGATCCATGGCAGAGAGTCTTAGAACACCACCATCATCAGGGAGATAGAATTGCTTTGATGATGCCTTGATTTGGACTTTCTTTTCAACTCAAATGTAAAGAAATAAATTCCCATTGATTAAACCAAACCATGGCATTTGCATTTGCTTGAACAATCTAGGAAACTTAAATAAATGGATTGGTAAAATAAGTTATTCTCACATGTAAAATTTAAAATTAACATTTGTTACCTTAGCTAATATTGGAGGCAAAAATCAAAATTAATAATTCTCTGTGTATAATTGTATTAACATTGCATTAACCAAATAGTATCCACATGACTGTATGTGGTATGGGTATTATTTTAGAGTTCCATTTTGCAAGGGATATCACATTATACTGTGGTTTTTTTTATATCCAACCAATGTGATTCTGAATATTACAAGTTTACATCTTCATGGTGTAAATCAATTTACCATTATAATTGGGGCTCTGCATTCTTATTTAATGAACAACTCTTTCTGGATGCCACTAAAAATTTGCTGTTTTTGTTTTTTTGTCAGATAGACTGTTCTTTTTATATGTATTATTACTTCTGCTTCCCTAATGAAAGAGATATTTGCCAATGTTAGAAAGGTCTCTTTGTTCCAAAATATGAAAAATATTCTCCCTCATTTCAGTTTGCTCCAATGATTAGGTTGCTCTCATTTATCACTGCAGAACAATGGTTTTCATCCGGTCCCTGCTACTGATGATTTTTTTCCCTTTGATTAAAACAGTAATGCAGAACTTCCAGGAAGATGAAGTCTTAGAGAGTTGCAGAGCTCACTTTTCTCCGAGGATAAGAGCTAGAAGGCAGGCAGCATCTGTCTGGAACAACTGTTCTAGGACTCAGGAGACTAGGGGAGGCCTTGGCAGCACCCAGAATAGAGAGTGGTAAAGAGAAGGAGACTCTGTGAGGAGGACCTGAATCAACCAGGGCAGCTGCTGCTGCTGGCATCCAAATTCCCCCTTTGGAGTAGAGAGCTTTGGTTCTTCTCATCCAGGTGGGTGACTACAGACTGAGAGGGCTTCAGGGATCCACTTCCCCAGGAAAGGGGTGAAGGAGGGAAATAGCCAAGTGCTAATACCACTTTTGGTGAGAAAATTTAGTCTACTAGATCCCACCATTTCCACACTTCCTGGGAGGGTGGATCCACATGATTGTCTCCACCCAGGAACAGGAGTGTGCTAAGCAGAGCCTACTTTCTCAAACACCCTCCTTACTGAACAAGAGTGGTTGCTGCCAAATTAGAAGGAGCAGAAAACTCCTTGAAAAAAGGGAATTTGTGCCAAGAGGGGAGAATGTAAGAAAGTTTGAATTTTCAGGCATAGATCAGAGTAGCCCAACCAAGTAGGATCTTTCCCAGTAATTGCTTCAGCTTTGCCCACCCAAGCATGGTTACAGAGAGCATATTTCCTCCTGGAACTTGAGCAGTGAGGATTGATGAAGACCACCATCTGGTGACAGGCCAAGAAAGTGCACCTCAGGGAATAAAAATAAAAAAGGCTATTTGGTGACTCTACTGTCATCAAGGCACTTGGAAACTGGTCTGCTCCCCATTAGGGGGACCCTGGCATTATTTTAATCAGTTAAACAGGACAAATTTTAAACAGTAGAATTAGTTGAACCAAAAGTCAAAAAAGCATGGTAACACAAAACAACCTACTAAAGCCCTAGGCAAGATAAAGAGACTGCTTATCAAAGTAACTGCATCATTAAAATCAGATGCCTAGACATTAGCAAAAAATTATAAGCCAAACTAAGAAACATGAAGATATAACCCAGTCAAAGGAACAAATCAAAATGCCAGATGAAACACAGGATTTGAGATATCTAATAATGATGTTCATACAAATCTCCTAATCAGTTCAAGAAGTCTATGGAAAATATGGATATAGAGATAAAGGAAATTAACAAAACACTGGGTGATCACACAAAAAGATAAAACAAAATGTATGGGAATGGAAAGACACAATGGATGAGATGAAAACTACATTAGAGGCATACAGCAAGAGATTTGAAGTGGCAGAAAGAAACAGTGACTTGGGAGACAGAGCAGGTCAAATTGAAAAAGACAGAAGATCAAATTGAGAAAATATTGGAAAAAATAAGCAGATGTCTTGGAATTGAATGATAGCATGAAGTGCACCAAAATATGTGTCACAGGCATTCTAGAAGAGGAGAAGGGGAAAGGAGCAGAATGACTGTACAAGGAAACACTGACCAAAAATTTCCCAAATTGTATGAAAGACCATAATATCCATATACAAAATGAGGAAACTATTCCAAACAGAATGAATTCAGATAGACTATTCTGAGACCATACTATTCAGAATACCAAATGTCAAACAAGGTTGTGAGCCAATGCCCATATGGGCAAAATCTATAAGGTGGAAGTTGTATTTGTGCAGTGGAGGGGCATAACAGTGGTGTAATCATATTATTGGCTTGGGTGGTGCTGGGGAGTGTGGATTGAACTGTCCATGGAACTGGGAGGAGGGTTGGGGGAGAGAGCACATGAACACTGGGGATTTGTGGGTATGTGGTTGAAGCTACAACTTTGAGAATGTTTTTTGCCAATAGGGCAGGGGAGGGTTACTTGTTTAAGGTGCTGGATGTGGTGGGCATTTGGGACAGTGTGTACCTGGGCAGGCTTCTAGGGAGTGTGTGAGTGTTCATCTTGTCATTGTGTGTTTCATCAGTGGATATAGACCCACATAATGAGCTGGAAGCTGATTGACTCCCATCCTGGGAGTCCTGCTGTTTTCTCAAATAGAGGGGTTGGAGTCTCTAGAGAGCATAGGCAGTGCCCAGTAAGGGAGGACAGACCAGTATGTCAGGCCCTCAATGTTGTTGCAAGAAGTAACTATGAATCTTGTTCTTCAAGGAGTGAAGCCTGGTGGTTGCTGTGGGCTCCAAGGGGAGGGGGAGGGAGGAATAGAATAGATGGACCATAGGAAATTTATGGGGTGTTGGAAGTGTTCTACATGATCTTGCCATGATGTGTACAGACCATTTTTAATTTCATCAAAATTTATAGAAGTGTATGGTCCAAAATACAAACCATATTGTAAACCATTGATGATGGTTAGTAGCTATGTTTCAATATTTGTTCATCAGTTGTAAGAATGTACCATCCACATATAAAATGTTATTAATAGGGGAAAGGGGGAATGGGGAAGGATGTTGGGTGTATGGGAATCCCTTGTATTCTGTACATGACTTTTTTGTAACCTAAAATTTCTTTAAAGACAAAATAAAAAAGTAAACACTGGGTGAATAAACAGAAGAAAATGTCACTGTACATACAAGACAACAGATCTTACAGTGATGAAAGACATAATGTCAGAAAAATATTTTCTTTATTAAAAACTTAAAATTTTTTCTTAAATATTTTTTATTTTATTTCTTTTTTTAAGACTATCATTATTATTTCATTTTCCTAGTAATTGTATTTGTTTATTTTGTTGGCTTCATTTTTTAAGAAGTTTTGTATCACAGAAGGGTTACAACTTTAACATGAGAGGACCATTTGTGCAGGGTGTCATTGATGGGGGATACAAGGGAGGAGGTTCACCCGGGATATACATATAAGGAAATGACTAGTGAAGGAAGATGGTCCATTGTTGGGCCCTTGATATTGATGAATGTACTTATGAACCTTTACTTTTGAAATTGAAACTCAGTCTAGTATTATAGGATGCCTAAGAGTTATCTTCTGAAAGCCTCCTTGTTGTTGAAATGTGGATTTTCTCTAAGCCAAAGTCAGCATATAAACACATTACCTTGCCCCCAGCATGGGACATTACTCCCAGGGATGAGGCTCCCTTGCACAAGGGATTACTTCCAAGAAACAACTAGCACCGCCACTGGAGAAATACCTTGACCAAAAGGGGAAAAGGTAAAGACAAATGACTTTATATGGCTAAGAGACTTAAAAGTGACTCAGGAGGTCATTCCAGAGGTTACACTTATGCACATCTCAGCAGGGTCTCATTGACTGCCAAAGTAAATACTACATCAAATAACCAGGCTCTTAAGGGCTCTGGGGACATCCACAGTTATTGAAGGACACCTAACAAGCAGTGTAGTTTACAGATAATAGCTCAAGTGTTCTGGTTCATCACTCAATCTGAAATATAGAAGCAGAAAAAGAGGGAAGGAATAATTTATTCAGTGGGATAATTAAGGGTAGTGCTCCACATGGTATCACAGGAAATGAATGATAATAATACTGATATGATGTAGAATTTACCCATCCTTTAGCAGTAGCCAATGTTTTGGAAAAATATTCTTTAAGTGATACGAATATGGAAGGAATCCTGTATGAAGTGTCCAGTGAAGTGTCTGGGTAAATATTCATTTAAATGGTAAGAAGAAATAACTTTTCTTCTGATAAGAAAGGTTACCAAAAAGAGTAAAAAAGGAAGCCAATCACTTAATACTGTAGTAGAAAAATGTAATATTAATTTGGTGCCTCATAAAAGTGTGTAGTGGTTTGAGAAGGACTTTTGAACTACTTAGTAAAAGATGTGTGACCCACATCTTTACTATGGGTCTTAACCCTCTTACTGGAGTCCTTTATAAATGGAATGACTACAGATAGAGAGAAAGTCATGGAAGCAAGAAGTTGAAATCAATGAAACCTTGATGAGAAAAGAGAGACCAGCAGATGCTGCTATATGCCTTGCCATGTGACAGAGAAGCCAAGGATTACCAGCTGCTGGTCTTCTAGATGAAAGCATCACAGGGATGATGCCTTGATTAGGACATTTTCTCAGCATCAAATCTTTAAGCTAATTAATTCAAGCAGAATCATTTCATGGTGTGTGTTTTTACTAGCCTAGGAAACTAAAATAGAGGGTGAGAGAGAAAAATAGTATTAAAGTTATATTTATAGATATCCATAAGAGAGAAACTATTCTCACACAGAAGCCTCCCCCCTCAAGTGCTGTTGAAGTCAAAGGATGAACTCCCTGACTTGTTATATCATTTTATGCTTATTAATCATATTAGATTGATTTCTCTTTCCATGTATTCTTTTCTTTAATTATTGCTTTCAAAGTGAAAAATCAAAGTAAAGAATACATAGAGAAACCAATTTAATTTTGGGATCGACTAAGTGGACTCACACACTTAGCTCCAATGTCTGCTGAATGTACCGTGGAAAGCTTTTTGGCAAACTCAAGGTAAATGTTGGTAAACAATACATATATGACATTATCCTAGATAATTCAACATTTGGGGTCCAAAATAAATATTTGAATTGTGCTTGAGCAATACATATCAGGAAACAACATGTTTAATATCTAAATTATCATTGGTCAAAACACCCTGTGATAACACTCATGTTTGCACAGCTCTAGGAATTCAAGCATAATTAACTTTTATGAGCAGAGCCATACTTAGGAAAAGGACTTATTGACATTTTTTGGCCTCTTAGAAGGGATGTTATTTTGTAGGTGGAAGTGAAATATCACAAGCAACCTGAACAGATATGATAGTTTTTAGAAAAATTGATAAAACAATCTCAGCAATATGAGTACAGCATTCCAGGAAACAAAGATGGAAAATGTCATGCACAGTAATACAAAAGGAGCTGCAAATTGTGCTCCTTAAATGGATTCATAGGTAGCGCAAAGGTAATGGCCTGTGATCTTGGCAGGAGAAGTACAGTGATGAATTTACATGAATCCTTTGATTCTTGGGGGAATGTATGAAGAGATAAAGTGAAATTTTTAGGTGCTTTTTAACTACCAATCTCCTATAATCAACTAATACTATATGTACCCAATAGTGCAGTTGGTCAGAACTGGAAATCTACTAAACTTTACTAGAAATTTACTGGTTAGTGGGAGATGGTCATTAATTAACGGTAAAGTTAGTTAAGGATCCCACATCAGTGCAGTCTTTTAGTAAGAAACAGGGCATATGGCTAGGCACCAAGAAACTCAGATCCAGAATTGACTGAGACTTGGCACTTGAATTATATTACAATCCATGATGAATTTTATAGCATCGGTTTTGTTTGAAAAGACAAGAAAATACTATCATAGTTCCAAATGAAATTTTTATAATAAACTTAATGTATTTTGTATAAGCTGTTATAACTCATAGGATCAATTTGACTGATTTTATTAAAATATATGATAATACTAATATTGATGATTAAATGTATTAGGAAATTAAATTAAAACCACTGCATGATGCACATCCAATGAAATATGAAAGGTCAGAGAAGGGACAAGTGTTAGTTAAATATTAATTGATAGAATAAATCAATATATGCATATCTTCAATTAAGTTAAAATTAAATAATGAGAGGAGGTAAGATAGTTGTCAAAATTGTGCATGATTAGGCATAAGCACTTGCTGGAGTATTTGGTAAAATGAAATGCTTTTTAAAAGCAATACCTGCACCTTATTTGATGGTACAAACTATTACCTTCTTGACAGTTATTGATCTTTCTGTTCTATAAATATAAAAAATATGTAGGAGAAAATACGTTCATTAGTGATTTATTAAAATGTCTTGACCTTATTCAGAGTATGTTCTATATAGGATTGAGTTATCCCCCCTCCCCAAGATCACTCCCATGTCTCCTCATTGTTTTTAATCATTGTCTGCTTCTTGTATGTTTGTTTTTTCTTTAGAAGAGGTACCAGGAACCAAACTGGACCTCCCACGTGGGAGGAGGGTCTTCAACTTCTTGAGCCACATCAGCTCCCCTGGATGGAGTTACTTTACAGCTCAAAGAAAGCACTGAGAACACCTTGTCTTGACCCTAGGCTAGCAAAAAGGCAGTGGGATTTTCATGTGCTGTTTAAAGTCAAAATATCCCTTGGTAAATACAAGGGCCAGTTTTTTTTAGACAGTTTTCATCTGACTTAAGTGACTTGACCAAAGAAACACAAATACCCTTTTGGGGACATATACCCTGAACCTCTTGAAATCAACATTTATATGCAGCCTCTTGGTGGTTGAACTGGAGACAAAGTTTCACTAGATGTGGATAAAAACCCAGGGCTGGTTATTCCTGGATGTCTCTTGGAAATCCAGTGCTTACTTTTACTCTGTTTCTCTTATTGCACAGTATCATTTGCCTTAAAATAAAAGCATTATCTCATAATATTCCTTGGAGTCTTGTGAGTTCTTTCAAATATCCAGACTTATGAAATATTTCCAGCTGATGAATCCATTGCAAGTACTTTTAGGATCAATAGGATAAAATGAGGAGGTGAAGGAGGATGGAATTACACAACTTTATATCTTTATCATCTTGCATGAGTTTTCTTTTGCATTGCCTGATACAGTCATAATAAGTATTGGGTTAAATTTACATATACCCAAGGTAGTAGGTCCTGATAACCAAAATATAATATCCATGCAATTAAATTTGAAAATATGTACTCCTAAGATATTTTAAGTTGGGTCATAACTTTACCTCCTGTAATCCATTTAAGGATAACGGTGAATGTGGTACAAATACAAAATGACAAAGATAAGCCTGATATTTTTCCCATGAAATTGTAGGATATTTGTTTGAAAATGTTTCCAAAGACTGTATTAACAATGTTGCTTTTATATCCAGCCATGTTGAGATGGAAAATACAATGATGGGTATAAAGTTATAGGTTAAAAATAGTAATAAATAGTAACAGTGGATATTACCTCAAAGAGAAAGGCACCCATATGTAGATGATGTTACCAAGAAGGAATTCAGTCATGCTATTTCCATTATCATTTTAGAAAAAGAGACAGTATTCTTAGTCATCTCTCAGATATGGTGCTGATTAAAGCTCACTCTGAAAATAATCTGGAGACCTGTTTTCTCCAAAGAAAAGGAGTTGGATCCCTGATGATTTCTAGGCTCTGCTGAAAATATCAACTTGGTTTATTTGGAGAAGAGAGATATATTGCCTTGAAGACTCAATTTATATGTTGAAAGCTATGCCTTAATTGAGGATTAGTTCATAGATTATGAGCTATATTTAAATCTGCTTATTTTTCAGATAACTTGCAAAAACTACAAGAAAAATCTTACACGGCATAGAATGTTGAAAAGCAAGGTTTCTGTGCTGACACCAATCACTATGATATGTTGCTAAACTGTCTGTACAATGGGAAGCATATGACTATTAGCTGCCAAGTATGTCAGAGATTCATTTGCTCCATAGAATACACTGTAGGTGAAAACAGAGGGTATGCATTTAAGGAATATAGAAATGGAACCAAGAGATAGCCTTGAGGTAGATGAACTTGGGTATGATTTTGTGTCCCAATAATACTGAAACTTCCTCTCTGGAGATATACAAAGGACATTTATGGGAAGCCTTAAGGAATACCCAGATGGAGCTGTATTGAGGATAGAGCATGTTTAATTGTTATGCTCATGAGACATGCAATATTTGGAGGGAAACTTTCCTGTAATTGTACAAACTATGAAGATCCAAATGCAACAAAATAGCAGGTGGTTTAATCGGCCCTTATCCCACCTTTCTAGACCTTCTACAAAGATTTTATATGTTGATCATGGGGTCCTGAGACAATCTAAAATGATGATCCAGGAAGTTTATCCATATGAGAAATACTTGTTTACTCAAACAGGAAAAATAGCAAGAAGATTTCCTCAAGAAGCATTGAAAAGCTAGCAAATGCTGGAATTCGTAATTGTTGTTGGCACACTCTAGTGTATGTTTGCATATTTTTTTCTGTATTTCTTTAAATCTTAAGTAAAGGGAACAAATTAGGTGTATAAATTCATGGTTTATATATTTCAGTTGTGAATGTGTTACACTGAAGCAGAAAGGCTTAATCTGATTTATTTTGGAAGGAATGCTATTGATCCATTTTACATTATTTGAGAACCTAGAAAATTGTACAAGTAATGCTGATGAGTCCTCTTCATAACACCTATATCTTTGTAATTATGAAGTTAGTCAGACCATTAGTAAGGATAAAGTGTGCTTTGGTGTGGTAAAAAATAAATCCTGAAATCTCCATGGCTTAATATATGCAATTTTATTTTCTGTACAGACAAAATCCACAGAGGATTTGGGGATCATGTAGAGCATTTGTCATCCTTGTAGTTACTCAGTAGTCCAGGTAGCTTCCTCTGTATAGTCCTCCCATTGCATTGCTTTTCTTCTAGGCTTGCTGCAAAACGGAAAATAGAAGCTACATCCTGGCACACTGGCCCTTTTAACTTTCATCCTGTATGTAACACACATCATATCTGCAAGCTATTCAGATGGCTCTTCTTAAACAAAAGGGGGCTGAAAACATGGATAAGGGGTTGGAGTATATATATATTTGATGATGAGTTAATGTTATGATCAAAATTGAGAAAAAGTGTTCCCCAATTCAGAATGAATTGTTTGCAAACCGCTGCATATTAATATTCATTTATTATATGTAAAACAAGAGATATAGGAGTGGCTGTGAAGTAATTTGGGTTAATTCCCTTTTTACAAACGTAGCAATATAATACCAAAGTTAGGCAGGATATCTGCCTCGGGCAATCTGGATCCCCTTCTCTTATCCAGATTCATTCTCTTAGATTAGTCCTGTAAGTGACCACATCTCAAATGACTGCCTACTTCATTCTTCTACAATTCTCTATTCAAATCTGAATGTGCAGACTTTCTACCATGATTACTCAGATATCATAAACTCTCTATTTTTAATCCTATTAGCTAAGGCTTAAATCTACTCAATAAAAGTATTTTTGAAGGTGAAGTTTGTGGGATTCCTCTGACAGAAAAATTGCTTACATATGTATTCTATCTGAAAATATCATGTCAAGGTTGCTCTAAGGCTGTACCTGAAATAATTTAACATCCCTTCTTGGCTTTAGGTAGAGAAAATAATTTGTCTCAGCAGAGCCCATGTTACTATGTAATTGGTGCTTAGTGGATGGTACAAAGCAGCAGCACTAATTTTGGGATGCCTCATGTCTAAATGATTTTCTCTTTTTCCTCCAAAACCATTAATTACTTGATATTCCTTATTTTCCACAAAAAAATTGTCTACACTGATGACAGAAATTGGGATTCACACAACGCATTTTAAACAAAATTCTAATAAAACTTTGTATATTTAAAGTGCTTGGGCTATTTGTTACATAACCTTCACCTGAAGATTTGCAGATAATTTTTGTATAGAATATATGCTACCCTATATTTTCCAAACATTGTGAAAATTTCATTTACATTAACCAAATCCCATTGATTATTAATTTTTATATGCAATGAATTTTCTAACTGGATTGGACTAGAATCACCATTTATGAAAGAGGAACCATGAAAGATTTCAGATAACAGGCGGATAAGATGTCCTTAATCCACATATTCTGAAAACAAGGCCATTTATTTTGCTTTAAACACAATTACTCTTAAAATATGAAAAGATTTTTTTTATATTATCTATTTACACATTTCCAAATTACTGGTAAAAGAACAAAAACTCACTCTTTGACTCCAGAGCTTCCTCATTGCATTTTTCATCTCTGCATTTCTGAGTGTGTAGATTAAAGGGTATAACATGGGTGTTATCATAGTATAAAATAGAGGAATGACCCTGTTAAAGGGTAAGGTGCGCATGGGCTGAAGGTATATAAATATAGAGGGCACAAAGAGTAAGATGACCATGGTAATTTAATATGTGTGGCGCAGGTGCAAAGAGCCTTCTGCCCTCCTTCAGAGCTGTGAGCTCTGAAGGTGCAAAGGATGAGGACATAGGAGGTAATAAGAATAGAAATAATGAGCACATATATGAGCCCAGTGTTGGAGGCAACAAAGAGTCCTAGGATGTTATTATCAGTACAGGAGAGTTTTAGCAGAGGGCAAAAATCACAGAAGAAATGGTCAATGATGTTAGGACCACAGAAGTGTAACCACACCATAAAAGGGATATGAATTGGGGCATGAAGAAATCACCCAGCCCAGGACACAGCCACCAAGAGACCACACACCCACCAGTTCATTGTGATCATTTAGTTCAGGGGACTGCAGATGGCCATGTAGCAGTCATAGGCCATTTCTGTGGGCAGAATGAGCTCAACTCCACTGATTAAATGCTCCAAAAAGAGCTGAGTCATGCACCCATTAAAGGAGATAGTTTTCTTTTCAGCAAGTCAAATATCATTTTGGGAGCTGTGATAGAAGAAATGGTGCCATCTATGAAGGGCAAAAATGACAGGAAAAATTACATGGGTGTGCTGAGTCCTGGGTGGTGGTGATGGTCACTACAATGAGTAGGTTGCCCACAAGGGTGAGACAGTAGAAGAATGTAAACACAACAAACAAGAGTTTCTGCATGTCTGGATTCTGTGTCAGACTGAGCAGGATGAATTCTGTCATATTGTTCACTAGTCCATGAATCAAGGTTTGCATTTGGATAATTGATTTATCTGCAAATGACACAAGGATTAAAATGGCATTAGAAAAATTTTGATCAAGAGAATAATATATTTGTCAGATAAAATGTTTTCTGTATGATTGTTGGAAATGCTGAGTGGGTAAATCCTAAACTTAATGTTGGGTAAATTTTCAGTTACAAATTGAATACATAGGCCACTTTTACACACATCCATAGACATACACTTTTATGACTGTTTGTTGGGGAAGATGCTGAGAGACAGAGCATAAAGGGTTAAGCATTCAAAAAGCATGCTTGCTGGCAGAGACACATTAGTAAATGTCTCCAGGGACACTGGGAACTGCAGATATCAGTGGGAAGAAGCAGAGCGAAATGAACTCACCACACACATGTTATTGTCTGAATTCCCAAGAAAGATTGTCTGGGAACTCACAAACAGGTAGTGCTCTCACACACCATGCTGAGATATTAGATAGACTAAGGCATTTAGGGCTAGAAACAATGTTTATACTTATGCCCCTTGGTAGAATGCCAGAGAAGGCAGTTTTCTTGCTGTAGTAAGAGAAACATAGTGGGAGAGCAATGTTAAGGGGGGAGAATTTATGCGTTGTTTTAAGCTAAATAAAAGAAAGGGTCACAGTGATCTCTGGGCTGTTTTGCCGGAATGAGCTGCAGCCCTCTGCTTCATATGCATCAACTTGTCTGACTCTTCCTTTGTGCCACACCCTGACAACAACATTCGGTGCCCAACGTGGGGCTCGACTAGTCTTTTCTTGTCGTCTTTTTCTCTGGATCAGTGCTGTGGAACTAAGGACTGTTGTTGCTGGGTCGGATGGTCTTTAAATCTTATGTGGTGAGTCAAATAATCTTGATAGTCAGGGTAATGGGAAATCAGTTGACTCAACTTGAGGAATATTCTGAGGTTTTAAAGACCCTGTTAAAGAATACAGGGGTATCTGTGATGACTCACGAGTTAATAGAACTCCTTCTCTTGTACAAAAACATTGTTATTGGTTTCAGCCACAAGGGCAGAATGTGTTAAATATGAAACAATGGAAACTAGTAATGAAATCATTGCAGCAAGCTTATCAAAAAGGGGAAACAGTTCCTCTTTAAGTATGGTATTTGCATAGTCTTATTTCTGTTGCTCTTGAACCATTACAGTCAAATGAAAATGAAGATATTGAAATGGATACTACTTTTGTTAAAACTGTAGCAGAACAAGCTAATGATGATTTTAATGAAAATATATATGAAAAACTTAATGAACAAGCAAAGACAGATGAACTCATGTTTAATAAAAAGAAAAGAAAGAAAAAGAGAGTTTATGGAGTTTTTCTAGCGGTCATTAAGCCGTCTACTCCAGAAAATGATTTACTGTCTTTTGAACCAGTGTCTGTGCCTCCTAAGGTATCTACTGATCCATTTTTTACAACATTTAATGACCCTCCAAAAGTTTCTGTTTTTGTGCCAGCACCATCCTCTTCAATTATGAAAAGTACAGCATGGGGAAGTAGAGAAGGAAATTCAGAAGCTATGCAATTTTTTACTTTTCCAGTAACAGTAACTCAAATTCCAGGAGATGCTAACAATCCCCAAGGGGGTGT
>JAQZBX010076438.1:0-14433 GCA_029593785.1 Cabassous unicinctus | reverse complement strand
AGACAGTGAGTTGGCATGATGGGCAGGTGCAGCAAGCTGACACAGCGAGATGACGCAACAAGAGACACAAGAAGAGAAAACATAATGAGACACACAACAAAGCAGGGACCGGAAGTGGCTCAAGCAATTAGGTGCCTCCCTCCCACATCAGGGGTCCTAGGTTCGATTCCCAGTGCCTCTTAAAGAAACAAGGAAGATGAACAGACAGCAAGAGCAAACAACGAGGGGGTGGGGAGAAATAAATGAATTGTTTTTAAAAAGGCAGTTTGTTTTAAAAACAAAATGTGTGCACAAATGTGCATTTCATGCATTCCTAGAGTTCAGTTCAGCTTGGTGGTGCCATTTTCTGTCTTTGCTTCTCATGGACGTAAATGTGCAAAAGCAAACACAAAATGTGCATTATGCTCAGATTATTCCCGGTCCCGCTCGACGGTGTTGGAACCCATTCACATTTTTAAAACACGCATTCACAGCAGAACTGAATGTAGAGGGGCCTTTAGTTCAACGTATTGTCCATTTCACTTCTGTAACGACGTGTTAAAGGTAAACGCCTCTGCTTTTTTTTTAAAGACCAATTTTTTCCAGTAAAAAAGTTGATGCTATACACCCTGCTTTAAGTCTTTTCTTAAGGATCTTTTATGCAAGCCTCCCTTCCCATATCGCTTTCCATTCGTCTATTTTTATTCACGTGGGCAGCCTTTTGCCTTTTGTTGTCTTGGACTTTTTTCTGATGGTAAATAGCATTCAACTTCCATTTTCTTGTAATTGCTGTTAGACTTGCTTGGTGGGCATAAACGCATTACGAGATGAGAAATGAGAGAAAAATCACTGTCCGTTCATTTAGTCTTAACCGTGATAATACTCACGTGTCCAAGACGTGGTGACACAAACAGGGAAGAGCCTAGCGGCAGCTTCCATCCATGGGACATCTCAAGGACGGCTTGCTTTTCCTTGTTCACCACTTGTGTGGAAGCTTTTCCCCAAAGACCCCCTCCTTGGCCATCTGGGGCTGCGGATCTATCGCCTCGATCACCATATTCCTACAAGCGCCACCTCTGTGCTCATCGGCTTCGACCGCTGGCCGCAGCTCACAGAGGCGGCGAGGTGAGATGGACTGGAAGGTGCTTTTGGTCAGACGGTCAGAGACAGAGAGCAAAGGGAGGTGCCGGCAGCCTCTGCTTACCCCTGGCAGCTGGCGTGAGGCCGCCTGCCCTTTGAATCCCCGGAGCTCTGTTTATTAGCTTTGGCCCAGTTTCCACCTCTGCAGAGGAAAACATAGCATGTCCCAGGGCTTTGCAAGAATCCTGTGAAATAATCTTAAACCTACAGCTGGTGGGCTCGGTAAACACAGGAACCTTTGCCTCCAGGTCCTAAAAATCCTGCGTAGGAGGTGAGCAACGAGGGTTTACAAGACAAACTGCCGCAGGACTCATCTTCGCATCCGGGTCTGTCCCCTTGGCGCCGGACGGCTGCCCACTGATTCAAAGGAGCTCAGCTTGCCTCAAACTATTTTTGGAAGTCTTTTGGAAGTGCCCAGACCTTACCTTACGGCTGCACTCTTTTGAGCTGAAAGCCGCATTTATGAAATTGGCTTTTGAACTCATTCCCCTGACTTGGCCCCGAAGGATGCTTAGGTGCTCCAAAAATCCCAGCCTCGGCCTGGAAGGCTCAAAGGCGTAAAGACTCGCCAGCGTCCGCATTGCTTGAAAGATCGTGGCGCTGGGCTCCGAAGGCGGTTTCAAAGAAGGGAGTGCCAACGTTTGTCAGATAACAGGAGATTGTTGGAACGCAAGCGCGGGGCACACGAGAAGATTTCTCATCTGGAATGAACGTGGGGTGCGGAGCTGGATTCCCAGAGATAAGGTCAGGTTTCGTGTTCCCGCTGAGTCTCCTCCTTATTTACACTTCACATGTTGCCAGACCAAATCTGTGAAAGAAAGCCACTTATGGAAACATGATCTTTTTTAGAGCTGGAATTACTCAGAAGGCACAGAAGGCGTTTAGCTGGTTTCGCGGCATTGTTTTCCTCTTTTTATGCACTGTTTTGTTGTAGCATCCCGCAGCCCTGCTTCCGAGCCTGGCATCCTGGTTTTGGGTGTGCGTGTAAGAGAACACACTCCTTCCTCCCTGCTACCACGAATTCCATCTGCCTCCTATCCCGAGCAGAGTCAGCTCTCAGTCAGATCTGGCACGGCCCCTTGTAGGTACAAACCCACATCTATTTCCCATCTCACTTTGTAAACATGATTTATCTCGACACAGTGGGACACGAGGTAACACAGAACTGGTATGTAAGACTTGGACTCGCCTCTGCTAGTCTGTCAACACCTGCGAGCTCTCTATTATCTTCCTGCGTGGCCACATTTTTTTTTTTTAGAGGCATCTGCAATGCAGGCAAGTTTAAATGCAAACATCTGTGGAGTGGGGCCTGGAAAAAGTGGACACAAAAGAATCTCAATTTGAGGCTAAAGGACAAGGAGAACGGTAGCTTGAGAAACGGTCTCTGTTAGATTTTTTATTAACCCAAAATAACTTTGTGAGCAAGAACATGATTCTTATCCCCCCTGTAGCACTTCTCTTGCATTTTAATATCTCACGTCTGTGGAAGAACCTCGTTTTTCAGTATATAGATTCCATCATCACTTTATTAAGCCTACAGATCCCAGCCTTTCTTGAGCCCCTTCAACTATTATATTTATCCCAAGGGGTTAAAAAAAACCACCAAGCAAACACACACCCCCAGTCACTTCCGAGGCAGCCTGGTCGACTCCTGCTTGATGATGACTTTTAGGAAGTTCTTTTTTCCCTGATTGATACGCTCACTCGTCACAGCTGTCATCTACTGCCTCTACTTCTGATTTCTGAACTAGCAAAGATGGAATGTTTAGCTCTGTCCAGACAAAATTTACTCACAACTCTCAAATATTCTTCAAGACACCCCTCTGTGTCACTTTGGTGACTCTGTCACATGTGGCGTCGGTATCGGAAGTGGGGGCAAACGGAGAGGCTTCGGGGAGGGTCTTTACGTGGCACAAGCCATCAGAGATGGCTTTTTCACAAGCTTATCTTTCAGGCAGATATTTTATTAGGCTAATAAAAATATTCTCCTTTTGAAAGCTGTAAACTATATTAGGACATAGTGATAAACATGTGTTTTCCTGGCATAAGGAATGAAATGGATTGTTCCCAAAATATAGAAAAACTCTTGAATTCACTTTTTTTCCCCAGTTTGTATGCCTGATTGTCAATGTTAATAAAGAAATACGTTAAAAGTTGTTTTTAAATTGAAATCTGTGTGAGCAGTGCCTAGAAATCCATATTAATTTTATAGTTCATAAAGAACTTAAGAGAAAAAGAGTATTCATAGTCCCTAAAGGAGAGCTGAAAATAAACATATATTTTAAAACTTCTGTTGGAGGGAAATGAATTGAACCAATGATTCACACACACACATACACATACACACAAGGATAAGAGCTTGGGTTCTATTGCTGATTAAATTTCTGCCCTTGTGACCTTGAGAAAGTAACATAACCTTTCTCTTTCAGTCTCAATGTTCTATTCTGTATAATTGGGGTAATAATTATATTCATGCTCCTCTTAGGAGAATAAGATACAAGTAAACAATATTATTTTAACTCAGTGTCTGGTACACTAGTAAAACACTCCACAAATATTAGACATAATAATTGCTATTTATAGGAAAACATGGGTCTTTTGGCAGTAATCCAATCCACTCTTGCATTTGTTGCTAACCCACAGAAAATTAAGAAGGTGATAATAGAGACATTTCTGTCTTGTCACACTCTCCCCAGCTTTTTGAGAACATTCTTTTAACTTTATTCTAGGTTTCTCCTACGAGGCTCCAGGCAATGATTCTTAGTGTTTTGACACTGATGAGCTTTCTTGTTTCTTTAGGAATGAAACACCCAACTAGCCACCATGATCAAATGGCACATTTGGAGAGCTGGTAGATGGACACAAAGGGAAAACAGGTATTAATTTCACAGACGCAGAAAAGGGTCTCATGAGTAGAGAGGAGAACACCTGATTTCAACCCAGAAACTCCTAGTGAGAGTCTGTGTTCACCTTCACCAGCTCGATGACCTTGGGTGAGAAACCACCTCTACCTGCCTTGGTTTCTGTACCTGAAAATGGGGTGCTAGTGCTGGCTGGAGCTGTAGACCCAGAAGAAAACCATATAGGAAGGTCTTTTGTAGATCAAAGAGAGATATGCAAATGTGAGTTATTGTGATTTCATTTTGTCTAAAGGGTCTTATTATACCCTTGTCTGTCTGTGGGAGTTACTGTCGGACAGAGAGCATCAATTAGTCCTCAACCTCATGCACGCCTTCCAATTTGAATTCTAGGACCCTCAGTTATGCTCTGGTTTGTGTGTTGAACCTTTGAGCAAATGTGGTAATGACTGTTAAGGATGAGTTTTCTGTCAACTGTCTATAGAATGAATATACGTACAGCTAGTTTCTAGTTTAGGGAAAGGCATTCTTCTCTGGGAAATTTAATAAACATTGCTCTATTGGGATTGAAATTACATGTGAAAAAAGAGAAGAAAAAAAAAAAAAAGAATCTGAGAGTGTGCAAACTCTGAAAAATCACCAGATTTGGATGGGGCCTCAAGTAATATATGAACGTATGGTTAGATAATTAGCTGCTGTGGGCCAGCCATATGAAAATCTCCTGGATGTTGTCTATTATATAATACCTGATGGTTTTAATTTCAGCTGTGTATTCCTATCCCTTCCAGACATGGCCCATTAGGAACTGACCCCCATATCACATTTTCCTCTCAAATGTTTGCCCAAGAAAGACACACCACATATTGGTGCTTCCTTTTTCCATTTGACCAGCCCAGAGGGTATGTGTTTGCTACGATTTGGGATGCTGACTTCACACGCTGTGTGTGGGATGGGGATGTGTAAAGATCCAGGGGCCTTTCCTTCTCTGCAGGGAATAGTTTTCAAAGCAATGCATTTCAGATTTGGGTAATCAAGCTTTTATCCCATTTCTGCTCAATGAATTTCACCCAAAACCTGGAGAACCTGCAGTACTTCAGAATTCTGTCATAAATATGTGTCCATTCTGTTACCAGAGGGCCATTGGGACTGAGCTCAGCAAAGATTTAGGCATTCAGGACTTGAGTTGGGAATGGTGGGGGTCATTGGAGAGATGAGTGCCTGGGGCAGGGTCTTCTAGAGACCCAAATGACTTTTCTCCCAGGGTCCAGCTAGCCAGCGCCACAGAATCTCCTAAGAATGTGTGTTCCCTTCAGAATGCAAGGGGTAGATGCGAATATTTCTTTACCCTCCCCAGTATTGTTTATCCTGAAAATGGGTCTCTCCTCATACATGCGTTAGGGAGGGGACAGGGTGAGGGACACTTGGATGCTGCAGGATCACCTACTGTCTCAGCACATATTTTAACTAGAAAGAAAAAAAATAAACACCCAAATCATCTCAAATCAGACATTCACAGTCCCCTTGGACTTCCGAAGATTCCTGGGACAGAAAGTCTGGCTTTTTATCTTACTTAACCCTCAAATGGCCAGAAACTGTTGATCTGAGTGAAATAACAAGAACACATAATTGCATAAAGCAGAGCTTTGCAAACCCTCAGGCGAATTACCACCTTATAGCCCAGACCTTGCATTCCCTGCCTGTCCTGATTACCAAGTGAAGACCCGCAATCTGCAGATGCATAAATTGGCAGCCTACTTAAGCTGGGTGTTTCTCCTCACAGGTTCTTTTTCCAGGGGAATGTTCAAAGGAAGGCATATTTTTCTTGCTAAGGAGATGCACCTTTATTTAAAACCCAAATGCTGCACCTTCCCAAACTTGACCGGCACACTTGGTGGTGGGAAAAGCCCCATTCTTGTAGTGTTCGTCCATCTTCTGGGGAACAGTGGCAGGGGACCTTGGAGGAAGCCCCCTCCCCAGGCATTTGCTCCCCCGGGAGCGACTTGTGGTGCGAGGGCTCAGCCGTCTTCCTACCTGTTTTCAATTTTGTTTTGGGGTTGCTACCTAGAGATGTCCCTTTTCCGTGGATGGCGCTCGGCCCCGGGGCACCGGGTTCATTTTTTCCGCCTGCGAGCCTACCCATGGGGGTTCCCGGGGGCGGAGACGCTCTGTCCCCGCGCTGGCCGGGCAGAGGACTGGAGACCGTGCACTGCGCGCGCAAGCAGCGGCTCCGGGAGCCCGCGAGCCCGAGTCCTGCTCGGCCCGGCGGGTGGTGGTGGCCGAACGCAGAAACGAGTCCTGTCCTCGAACCCAGGCGCCCGATGGGACGGGCCTGGAGGGGCACATCCGGCCGCGCCCAGTCCCCTCCACGCTCAGCGGCTGCTACCCCCGCCTCCTCCACCCCCATGGGGAGTACGGGGCGCAGCGCTGGCCCCGGGGACAGTCCCACACCGCGTCCAGCGCCCTCCTCGAAGTTGTGGCACCCCCACCCTACGCCCTGCAAGTGTGCACTCACCCGCTCGCCCCGGTCGGTCCCTGAAGGTCAAGGCCAGGTGGCGGGCAAGCAGCGCGGCCCGAGGCTGGGGGCGCGGGCGCCGGGCAGGGGGCGCCGCCGGGCCGCCCAGCCCCCATGCCCAGCGCCGCACCCCTCGGGGTGGGGGCGCACTCAGAGCTGCCGCCGCCGCCGCCGCTGGCGGGGGCCGCCGTCCTCAAATACCGTGGTCGCAGTCCACATCTCGGCAGATGTACCAGAGAATCACGTAGAGGATGAGCAGGATGGCGAAGATGAACAGGGCCACCAGGATCGCCTTGGTCACCGGCGAGATGAGCGACTGCATGGCCCCGGCGGGGCGCGCGGGAGGGCGGGGGGCGCGCGGGGGCGCGGGGCGCGGCGCTCACGACCCCCGAGCGCGCCCGGAGCCCCGCGCCGGCCCCGCGCCGCATCCGCAGCGCTCCGTGCCAGGGACGGGCCGCGTCGGCGGCGGTTGCTGCTGCTCGGCGGCCGGCGCGCTGCTCCCGCCCGGCGGCCGCTCCCCGGGCCCGCAGCAGATAGCACTCACCGGGCCCGGCGGCCGCGGGGCTGGGCGGGCGGCGCGGGGGGCGCGGGCGGCGGGCGCGCGGGGGAGGCGGCCATGGGCAAGGAGGAGGCCCAGGAGGAGGAGAGCGGGAGGAGGTGGCGCGACGGGCAAGTCCCTACAAACTTGGGCGGCGGCGAGACAGGGGCCGCGCGGTGACAGGTGGAAACGCTGGTCCTGCGGGGTGCAGCGCGCAGCCGTCCACGGGCCGGCGGGGGGCGCGGGGGCGGCCCAAGGAGCGTGTGCGCAGGAGGGAGGCACGGGGGCGAGCGCGGGGGGCGGGGGTGGTGCGCTGCGGCGCGGGAGGGGGCTCCCGCCGCAGACCGGGAGGAGAGGAAGCCCTGTCGCCCGCCCGCGCCCCTCTCTTCTCTCCCCTCCCGCCTCTCTGCAATCCCTTGTCCCTTCTCTATCGTTGCCTTCAGTGTATTTCTGGCCCTGGACTCTGGTGCCACCCCCTTCCTTCCCTCTTGTGCGGTCCCCTTTCTTTTCCCTTCATGTCCCCCACCCTGCTCCCCGGGGTGCCGCGGGAGAGCTGCGATGTAATTACCGAGGTGGAGGGGGCGCTGCTTGTTGAGGGAGGCTCCCCCTTCCCCCTCTCTCCCCAAGAGGGGAGGAAACTGGGATTGCCCCTAACTCACTGCTTACACCAGGCAAGAAGAGGGTGGGCAGAGGATGTTGCAGAGGCAGGGGCAAGGCTCAAACCCGTGCTCGGAATCGGAGCTTACGTAAGAGGGGTGTGCTTACCAGTCTGCCAGCAGGAGAGGAAGGGCCCAGGGAGGCAGACCTCAAGGCTATCCTGCATCTCAGGAAGACCTCTCACATGTGCCTTCCACCCTCCAGGGCTGGGCCATGCGAGTGGGGGGCAGTCTTGCCACTGCCCCTCCCCCCCACACCTTTTCTGCTGGCTGCACTGTGTTCAAGGTGGATGCTGGCAATGATGCTTACAGGGCCAAGGCAGCCTTGTGCAGGTGTTCTGAGAGAGGAGGTGGTGTCCACCCAGCAGAATATCCAGAAGATCCACTTTAACAGATGGAGCAAATTGGAGTTGTGGGGCCTGGGGGTGTGAGTATGGAGGCCTGGGCTTTGAAATCATGGCGTGCCAGAACTGACAACCCCACTCAGGGCAGCAGGCAGAGACTCCAGGTCAGGACCTGTCTCCATCACCTGTGGCCCCCCCATGCTGGTGATCACGGGCTGGTCCAAAATGCTGGCACAAGTCCCCCTGTTCATTTTGTGGGAAGATGGCGTAGGCATGCATAAGAGAAGCCACTGCCCCAGACCCCTGGGAGGCCAGAAATTTGTCTGAGACCCTGGCCTCCTAGTGACCAGGTGCCCTGACCTTCAGAGCCAGTAGGAGACATGCCCTGAACTAGCAAGAAATGGCATGCCCTCTGCATGCCTCAGCAAGGTTGGCAGCCCAGTTCAGATGCAGAGAGAATGTGTAACAGGATGTTAGGTGAAGGCACAGTTCTTACATGGAGAAAGGTGATGGGCATTAAATTGGCACTGATTTCTCTGCTTCCCAAACTCCTGCCCAATGCTTGCATTCAAGGGATGGCACAGGCGAGAGATGGAGGGGAACCTCTATTTGATGGGGACAAAGAGGGAACCACACACCTCTGGTCCCCTCAGCAGCCAGAAGGGCCACTGCAATCGCTTCTCCTTGAGTCTGCAGTCTGCCGAAGGGGTAGGGGCTGACGGGGAGCCCCTTACAGGTGATATGACTCAGCCCTGAGGACTTGGAGGAAGGGGACTGCTCATTCCCACTGGGAAAGGATGCCAAGGATGTAGCCTCTCAATGAACTGTTGGTGTCACCCGTGGGGAAGTATCTGATTAGCAAGGAACTGCGTTTTTCTAGTGCTTCAGCTTCTAGTTCTGAAAGGGACCTGAATTTCCAGCCTCTAGTTCTTCACTAAGTGAAAGAAAGAGGATGATTTAATTTATACACTTCTCACCCCCAAATATACACACACAAAGAATTTCTCTTCCTCGGGCATATGCTAGAGAGAAGGGGCAAAGCTTTGGACAATTTTTTGCTAAACTTAATTTTGTGTACAAATCTATTAGACGACCACAATGGAGCCCAAGAAAGAAAATGCAAGTATGTGGAGATATGGGCAGGTATGAGAGGAAATGCACCATGAGTCCTTCCTCATCAGATGTGAATTGATTTTTAATGTGAGAGGTGAACTCAATCCGTGGAGCATTTTCAAAATCACAATCATAAGCTTTTGTGTGTTCTGGTTGGTTGGTACCTGTTAAATGCAGTGCATATGTTTAATTTGATGTAATGTTAAATGCAGTGCATATGTTTAATTTGATATAATTCCTGGAGTTACCCTTAGGATGGAAGATAATGTAAAGGGTGGAAGGGAGAAGAAGTTAATGTTGACTGTCCCTCCCTCCCACCTTCAGATTCAGCCTCCTCCTCCTTCCCCACCTGGGGTCCAATCTGTGACCCCTTCTCACTTAAGAGGCTCCTACTTATCAACTCTTTCTCATTCCACCTGCATAAAGTTCATTATTATTATAGTAATCACACAGTCAGGCACATACATGCCATTTTCTAGGTCTTACATTACTTTTTGAACTAAGTACTGCTGGAAGACAACTTAGATTGAGCTATTTCAGGGTCAGATAAATGGTTGAATTCTAAAAATCAAAACCTGTGAACTACTAAATCCTCTTGCCATGTATGACCCAAGATTGTGTGGTCCTGATTTGCAGAGGTCAGGATAGAGCTGTGTCCTGATGTGGTTGGACCCGCTGTGAGTCATTACAGCTTCCCCCTTTTTAACCCATTTATCTTTCTTCATTAATGTCATTGACCAAAGCCCTTCTTGCTCTTATATATAAAGCAATCAGAAAGTACCAGTCAGACCCTGCAAGGTAATTTGAGTGAGTGCAGATAACTTGATGTGCTATTCCTGCTTTGGCAGTGTTTTTCAAACTCTAGTTAAAACCACTTAGAAGATTGTAAAATCGACTCAGTGGCTGCAATGAGCATTAAAAAAAAAATTAAATGGATTTGAGAATGCTGGAAGACCCTACATATAATAAGGCTGAGTATTGTTTTATGAAGTTTCCATTTCGGTTGTGTGTGGGCTTGTGATATAAGACATATGTCAAAAATGTTTGAAGAACACTGCTGTGATGATGAGGCATTGAAGGAAATAAAAACAAGGAGCTAACAGGAGTGGGCTTATTCCCTGTAGTTTGGATGGAATGGAAAAACAAATGTTCTTGATTAGGCAATGTGATCAAAGAGAAGACCATCGACAAGCAAAAGATGAGCTGAGCCCAACTCATTGGCTTTCATTTTGGCTGTCAGTAGCTTTTAGAACCTCATGGGCAATGGGACCCAAGGGTCTTGGGGCAGGCAGACGAAGGCTAGGAAGATCCCTCAAGGACCAAATTCTCCTGAGTGATTAGCAGAACTTCAAAAGGATTCCCTCATCTCTGATTGTCCAGCCAGTATCTGGCTCTGCAAGGATTGGCCAACAGCCAAGCAGAGTTTGGTTTGTATCTCCGATGAGCAGGAAACTATCTAAAGGTAGGTTTACTGAAGAAACGTGTTTTCCTGAACATAATGCAAGTTGTCAGGGTATCCCTGGAGAAATCTGGGAAAGGTCCAGCATTCTATGTAGAAGATTGAGCATCTATTCTGAGAGTTTTTGGACAGTGTCTTCCTCTGGCTTGACTCACATTGCCTAAAACAATCAAATTATAATTGCTTTTTCCTCTGCTTCACTTTAGACATTAAAATACATTTTTATTATAATAAGATTACCTTCCTTCTAGGCTTGGAGTGCCCAAATTCTCTATGATGCTGGGCTCCCCTGGAGAATAGCAGACCATGTGGGCTTGTCTCCTGGATCTGTTTGTTGGTTCAACATCGTCCTAGCTTGGTTATGTACTCCAGTTACTGGCTCCCAAAATTCATATTCATATAACTTGATCTGCAGACCACCAATTTGTTCTCTGAGTCTGGTGGATAGTCAGTGTGTGTTTAAGATTTTTTGTGTGTGTTGGAATTGAGGTGGGGAGTTGAAATGATGGTTATTTTCCATTTTGGTAGATTTTTGTGGTTTTAATTATTATTGGTATTAGACTGTCTAAAGGTTAATTTAGGCAAAATAAACCTTGCTGGCTTATGCAAAAAATATATAAATAAATAAAGTGAGTGATAAAAATGAATAAAAACCAATGAATGAAAACCAAAGTTTCCATAGTAGCAGGATGTGACCTTAAGGTTCACATAGTATCTTAACTTATTTCACATTTCTTTCTTTGCTTTGGTCTCTCTGCTTTGTTATCCTTAGGATACCCCTTTTTATCATTTGCTCAAATTATTTCAAAGGTGATATGGGGCAGCACAATAGAAAATGGTTAAGACTTTATGTAGATGATATTTATAAATTTAAACTAGCATTTTAAATGTATCACATTTTCACCTATGAATGGAAGAACTAACACCAGTAGGATTTCCATTTTAAAGGAAGCAGATGTAGTATATCTGCCTCCTAGAGCAGGTTAGTTTGACAAGGAAATGTCCCTCAAATTCTTGGGATAACTGCTTTTTTCTAAAAGATGTATTCATTAAACCACTCCATTTGAAATGCAGCACTGAGTTAGAAGAGCTAATGGCACGTTCAGGCTTGAGTACATGTCTTTTTTTTTTTTTTTTCTATTTTATTCCTGCAAATATGGGTTGCCAACACAACTACGGGAAAAGGATCCTTTTATTTTCAAAAGAACAGAGAAGCGAGCAGTCGACCTTGGCTTCAGGGTCCTGAAAATGCCTAATCAGATGTGGAAAACTCATGTGGTGTTCTCAGAGCAACTGTTATATAGTCTAGATTGTCTAATCTGGTATTTATTTTCAACTTTGTTTTCATTTTTATTTGGTTGATGGGGGGAAAAGAGGAAACCAACAATGGAGTGAAAATGAACAAAATTATTCATTGACCTTGCATTTCTAATTTGGATTTTAACGTTTTGAAATTGAGTCAGCTTCTGTTTGTCAACTGGAAGTTTTATTAATGACTGTGGGCTGTTTTTAGGAAGTGGCAGATTCTTTAAATGCTCACCTCAGTTAACATTTCTCCCTATCTCCATGTCTTGAAAGTGGAAGACCTTTCCACTTTGAAAAAGATGAATTACTGTCTCAAATTTCTTTATGCAACTTTTGGAATCTAGAAAATATTTTGGGTGATTTGTCCAAAACTACTTAAAACACACCATTGTCATTGGGTCATTAGAGTCAGATGCTCAGGTATTACATCAAGCATATTTAATAATTATATTTCATCTATCTGGCTATTATTTACAGACTGTGGAATTTGTTATAATGAGCACATAAATCTAGCTTCTCAATTAACATTTGAAATGCTCTTCATTTGTGCAAACTTGAGGACTGAGTTCATCCCAAATTTTGTAGGATTTCCTTTTATGCTGATGGGGGCAGATGTGGATTCGGGATGATCAGATTGTTTCCCACAGAGTGGGGACCTGATGAAAAATTGATGACTCATTTCTGAGTCGTAGGAAGGAGTGAAAGTCTCTAACGTCCAGAGGAATCATTCTACGATGATTACTCAAGATGCTTAGCCAACACGCTGAAAATCAGGAAAAATCTTGTAGAAACTGAATGTTGTGCCATCCTTGTCCAGCTTGTACAAAAATTCTGAGATGGAAAAGTGAAGTAAAAGATGCCTGCTTTCTGGACTGGCTCCTCCTGGCTCTTCCAGAGAGCAGGGGCACACCTGCAAAGAGGCAAGTATGTTTTTTGTCAGTTCATGCAAGTTGGGTTGGCAGAGACCAATAGGAGAAAATGTGGGACCAGGGAAATGTTTGTGTAAAACCAGGAAATATTAATCACTAACCCTTGAGTGATGATTTCTAATGAAACACTTCACATAGAGCCACTACATCTGGGTTAAAGATTTTTGTCTCCCCTTCTTCAAATGAGATACCTGGAGTCAGCAAGGCCAAGTCATCTGTGAAATTTGAACTCAGGTGTTTGAGGGACATAGCATAGAGACAATTTAGCTTTAGGAGATAAGCATGTTCTATTTCTGAAAAGGTATAAGAAATGGCAATACATGGTGCTAACACAATAGGGTGGTTTATGGGAAAATACACCTAATGTAAATTATGAACTGTAGTTGGTAGTAATATTTGGATGCTTTTTAAATCAATTATAACAAATGTTCCTCAACAGTGCAAGGCATGGCTGGTGGGAGGTGTATGGGAATCCTATATGTTATGCAGCATTGCTTTGTAAACTCACAACTTCTCTAATAATTTTTTAAAACAGAATCTTAAAAATAATTTAGAAAAGGATGTGTTGCAAAAGTGTGTTGCAGATATTCTTTTCTTTACCCCAAATTATGTCAATTTATAATCTAAATAATTCTTTCTAAAGTGTGAGAAAGAAAGAGAGAGAGAGAAAAGGAAGGCAGGAAGGATGAAAAGAAAAAGAAAAATGGACACAACATAAATGCGATTATTAAGCTTCTCCCCTTTTTACACAAATCCTACCTTGACAAGTATAATGTTATATTTTGGTGCTCATTTGGGGCAAAAGGGAGCACATTGTTATCTCAAAGTGTTTCATTTCCTCCATTATCTATATTCTCAGGCAACTCAACTTTTATCAACCTTGGGTGGGTTTACAGTCCCGTCTTTCAGTGATTTTGTCTGGCTGGTTTGTAATATCATAGCGTTGTTTCCCTTGGGAATGCAGGAGACCATGCACAGATGCTTCTGTGGATCATGGCATGCATGTCTGGACATGACCCAGTGCTCAGTTTGAAGTTCTCCAGGTATGTTCACTGACTCTTAGCTCGAAGTTCTCCTCCAGGTGAGGCCACTGGCTCTCAGGCTGACATTCTCCTCCAGGTGTGGCCACTGGCTGTTAGATTGAAGTTCTCCTCCAGGTGAGGCCACTGGCTCAGCTTGAAGTTCTCCAGGTATGGCCACTAGCTCTCAGCTTGACTTTCTCCTCCAGGTGAGGCCACTAGCTCTCAGCTTGACTTTCTCCTCCAGGTGAGGCCACTGGCTCTCAGGCTGACATTCTCCTCCAGGTGTGGCCACTGGCTATTAGCTTGAAGTTCTCTTCCAGGTGTGGTCATGGTCTGTTAGCTTAAAGTTATTTTCCAGGTGTGGCCACTGGCTCTCAGCTTGACTTTCTCCTCCAGGTGAGGCCACTGGCTCTCAGCTTGACTTTCTCCTCCAGGTGAGGCCACTGGCTCTCAGCTTGACTTTCTCCTCCAGGTGAGGCCACTGGCTCTCAGCTTGACTTTCTCCTCCAGGTGAGGCCACTGGCTGTTAGCTTGACTTTCTCCTCCAGGTGAGGCCACTGGCTCTCAGCTTGACTTTC
>JAQZBX010076437.1:0-14429 GCA_029593785.1 Cabassous unicinctus | reverse complement strand
GGGGGGGTGAAGTCTGCGAACTTAGCAGTCTTAGGCGCCAGTGCTGGGGCTTAGAGGCTCACCTCCCGCTTCCTGGGGCATCTATTCCTTTATTCATCCATTCAGCAAATGAGTATTGTGTGCCTGCTCTGTGCTAGGCACTGTGCCAGGAGCTGAGGACATGGGAGTGGACAGGACAGAGCCCACCCCTCACTGAGCTCAGGGACAAGTGAGACCTTTGATTACAAGAGGGCAAGGAAACCATTTCTCCAGCAGCTATTTCTGCTCCAGACAGTCTGTCCCTTCATGTGCCCGTCCCTGTCACGAAGCTGGGCTTCTTCCCATTTTACAGTCGAGGAAGCTGAGGCTGCCTCCTTGGTAAAGGCCCAAGGAGACACGGAGAGGGCCTGCTGCTCAGTTAGTCCTTTGCCCAACGGGAAGCTGGGAGACCGATATGGACTTTCCGGAAAGGCGGGACTGAGCCTGTCTGTGTATTGGGGAGCGGGGATCCCTTCCTCCGCCCCTTCCCGCCCCCCTGGCCACGGCGTGGCGGGGCCTGGGAGGGCCGGGGCGGGGCCGGCGTCGCCTTGGGGGCGGGAGAGCGACCGCCGGGCGGGCAGGGCTGGCAGACGGATAGGAGGACCCGCACCGCAGGGGGATCGCAGACCGAGGACGGCCCAGCGCCTGGGGATGTGACTCCCGCGGCGGGAGGAGGACGCGCGCTATCCACCGAGGCAGAGCCGGTGAGTGCGCGCCGCGCCCCCGGCGCCCAGCCGCGCACACGCCCCCGCCTTGCTTCCACTTTCATTTCTGGTCTGTCCCGGCGTGGCACCGTCCGAAGGCGACCTCGGTTCGAAGGCAGGCTGGCCACAGTCCCCTGCCCGGGGTCCGAGGCTCAAAGCAACTAAAGTCGGGGTTGGGGGGGCAGTGGTTGAGGGGGGCGTGTCTTAGGAGAGCGGAAATGTCAGGCCGGCTCCTCTGGGTCCTACAGCCTGCCTGGCCCTGACAGTGGGGCGGGGCACTGAGGAGGAGGTCCAGTGGGAGCCGCCGGGGTGTGGCGTGGGTGGCCGAGCCCCGCGGGGAAGAGCGTGGAGTCTCCGCTTCTACTTGTCTCTTGGATCTCTGGCAAGCACTGCGCCTCCCACATCCTGCAGCCCCAGGCTGGATTCCTGGGTTCAAACTGGGGCCATCCACTGGCTGAAAACCTGGACCAGGAAGTGGCAGGTGTGGCTGAATGTCAGAACCAGGCAGAGCCACCCTGCGGTCTTTCTTTGGGAAGCCCAGATGCCCACCAGGGAGAGTAGGCAAGTCAATGAGGGCATTGTGGGAGAGGGAGAGGGAGGGGACACAAGTTGCATGGATAGAAGGGCTCCTGTCCTGTGTCCAACCCCCTCTCTCCAAAAGCTTATCTTTTCCTGGGGAAAAGACCCAGATTCAAGTTCACTGGTCAGGGTGCCAAAGTTGCTGTGGGGAGCAGTGGGTGTGGTGGGA
The DNA here is from genome assembly GCA_029593785.1 of Cabassous unicinctus. Classification (NCBI taxonomy): domain Eukaryota; kingdom Metazoa; phylum Chordata; class Mammalia; order Cingulata; family Chlamyphoridae; genus Cabassous; species Cabassous unicinctus. Next base: position 12,959 of record JAQZBX010076437.1, on the reverse strand, counting down.
GAACAGGGAGCAGGATGGTCTGTTTGGTGGGGAAGATGCCTCTCCCCACTTCCACTCCTCTCCTCTCCCTTTCTCTCTACCAGACCAGCCCATGAAGGAAAATAGTCCTTTAGTCGTAGTGAGGGACTGAGCCTTGCCCCACCTTGTCCCAGCTCTGCCTGTAACTAGCTGTGTGGTCTCAGACTTCTCAAATCCCCTCTCTGGGTCTCAGGCTCCCCACAAGATTATACAAGAAGCGGGTTGGATTTCTCAGAGCTATTCCTACTCTAAGATTCTTAGTTCTAAGTTTTCCTTAAAACCTGAGCATCGACTATGTGCAGGGCCCTGACTTAGGCTTTGGGTGGGGGACAGGGGCTGGGGTGGGGCAGCAGTGGCAAAAGAGTAGCCTCCACACAAGGAGAAGGAGATCTGGGTCCAGTGGAAGCATGACCAGGGGGCCGTGGGAGGAGGCAGCATTTAAGCTGAACCGTGTGTAGTCAGGCAGAGAGACCAGCAGAAGAAAACCTACAGAGGCAGGAGAGTGGGGGGTGCCTTCAGGGATTGGGAAGAAGCCCAGGGTGGTTAGCATAGGGAGGCAGGAAATGGGGCAGGAAAGGTAGGGTGAGGTATTGAATGCCAGACAGAGGGTCTATAAGGGGCCATGTGCAGGTGGAGAGCCCAGGAACCCCATCCAACTGCAGTGGGAGTGCTTTGGGAAGCCACAAACAATTCAGAATGGAGGCAGCAAGTAAAGCATGAATGTCACCTCCTCTTTGGCCAGGAAGCTCAAGTCTACCGCTGTGGACATCTTTGGGTGAGAAGTCAAGGGGCAGGGGATGGATAAGGTGGCTTTGGGCACCTGTGTGTGTTTTTTCAAGAGGACAGGATCCTGCTGGGAGACCTTTCCTAACCCTCCCAAATCCCCTCATTTTACTTGACTGTCCCTCATCCTGGCCTGCCTCTTTGGGGTACAAAGAAGAACCCTTGTTCCAAACATCTCTTCCGCCAGCTTGACTTCATGCTTGAAGGGACCCCCACCATTACTGTCCTATGCCTTTGTTTACTCGCAATTATCACCTTGTTCCCAGCCTCCCTTCCCCAATCCTTTCCCAACATTACCAGAGATGTGAGGAAGGAAGATGCTCCAGTGTCAACCAGTAGGTCTGAGGCCCAGGCCAGGCCTTGTTGGTGGCAGTAACCAAGCCTCAGTCTAGGGCTAGGGTAAGGACACAAACTGACCAGGGTCAGATCAGAGTTCAGCCTGGGCCAGAGCTCAGAACTTAGCCTATACCCAGTTGGGGATCAGGGTCAGTGTTCTGTTTGTGGCTAAATTCCAGTCTCAGCCCATAGCCTGGGCCTATATTTCCCAAAAGCTCACACGTTCACAGGGGAGATGAGATGACTATCCTTAGGGTCCCGGAAACCTGGCCTCTATAGGAGTGACCCAGGAGGTTGCATGGGCCAAATCCGTGCCTGCTACAGGGGTCACCCAGCAAGTCAGTGGTGGAGCTGGGACTAGAACGCAGGACTCCTGCCTTTGAGCCTAGAGCTCTGACTGCTGCCCTCAAAGTCTGTTCTGAGTCTGGGATCCTTGGATTTTAAGAGGCAAAGCAAATTCATCTGAGCTCTAGACTGGTCCATCTGGGTGGCTCCAACTGCTCTCTCTTACCACCCAGTGCTGGGCACATAGGAGGTGCTCTAGGAACATCTACTGAGCGTCAGGTGCAGGAGTAGGGGCCAGTGGCTGGCTCAGGTTTGGAGCTGGAGGAGGCTGGCTCGGAAAGAAAGATTTCCAGCCAACGGCAGAGGAAGCGGCACCCTCCTAGACCCACCACTTTCCCCCTTCCTCCAGCTACTGCAGCCACCCGGAGGCTACCGTGCTGGCAGCATGAGGGCCCATTCCTCTTTCGGGATAAAAAAACGGAAAGGACATTTTTGGTAGAAACTTCCCTCCTGCTCCCTGGGAATCCCCGGTGGCCAGATGGGCTACAGGATATCCCAAAGGAAGCTGAAGGGGGCCCTCCCCCCAGCACAATGAAGCCGGGCTTTCCCACGCTGCACCAGCTGGCCCACGGGGGCTCTCCAAGGTCATTTTGTCCAGGCCCCTGCCTCCTGGCAGACCTGCTGGGAGCCTCTGCTACCTCTCTAATGGTCAGCAGCAAGTCTCCATGAGAGAGACTGAAGGCAGAGAGGAAACACAACAAGATGGAAGGTTGTGGGCTTGGCAGAGGGAACTCAGGAGGCCTGGGACGGGCCAAGGGTGCTGGACTTAGGGCTTGAGGCTGATTTAGAGTCCAGGCCAGGGCGCAGAGGTTAACCAAAGGCACCGAGGTGGGAGGGAAATGACATATTGGGAAGTCAAAGCCATTTGGTAAGGTCCTGACCACCATGCCCTCTCTCCTTGTCCCAGGCACGACATCCCCAAATCTGTGACCATGGCCCTGTGCCTGAAACAGGTGTTCTCCAAAGATAAGACGTTCCGGCCGCGGAAGCGCTTCGAGCCCGGCACACAGCGCTTTGAGCTGTACAAGAAGGCACAGGCCTCCCTCAAGTCGGGCCTGGACCTGCGCAATGTGGTGAGGTTGCCGCCCGGAGAGAACATCGAAGACTGGATCGCCGTGCACGTGGTGGACTTCTTCAACCGCATCAACCTCATCTACGGCACCATGGCCGAGCACTGTAGCGAGACCAGCTGTCCCGTCATGGCCGGCGGGCCCCGCTACGAGTACCGCTGGCAGGATGAGCGCGAGTACCGGCGGCCCGCCAAGCTCTCGGCGCCTCGCTACATGGCGCTGCTCATGGACTGGATTGAGGGCCTCATCAATGACGAGGATGTCTTTCCCACGCGCGTGGGTGAGCGCCCCCTGGCAGGGAGGGCAGGATCCACCAGGAGCCCATTTCACAGAGAGGGCATTTAATTTGATACAGTAACTCTGTGAGAGGGGCACGGTTTTCCTTCCCATTTGCAGAAGAGGAAAACTGAGGCTCAGAAAGGTGGAATGTCTTGCTGAAGCTCAGGCATCTTGAGCTAGGACTGCCTGACTCCCAGTTTGGGGCTCTTCTTGTCGGAGGCTTGAGTGCCCCTCCAGGGACTACCCCAGCTAGACCACAGACACTGATTCTCAGAATCTTTCAGGCCCTAGGAGAGGTGCCCCGAGGTGTTCATAGCAGGTCCCCCTGCTTGGGCTGGTCTGGTCTCCCACCTCCTGGGAGTTCCCTCTGACTCCTGGCCCCAGGAAGGGGAAGTGGGTACGGAGTGGTTAGACCCAGATGCTATCTCCACCTCAGACTGGGCTCTGAGGGCAGAATTTCCCCTTGTCAGACCCAGGCTATGGGGGCCTTTTCTTATCTCAGCAGGGCAGCCTGGGCGGGTGAGGGTGGGGAGGGGAGGAGAGTGGCATCACCCTTGCCCTACTTCCCCACCAAGAGCAGCAGGAAGGGGGTGTTGGCTGAGGAGATGAGAAGGCATGACACCGTGTTCATCACAGCAGCCCCACCTGTACCCCAGGCCCCACCACCACCCGCCCTCATGCTGGTCCCTGTTGAGGCCATGGGAGGGGCTGGAAGCAGAGAGGGGTGGGGAAGGCTGGCCAGGCCCCAAGGGGAGAAGTCTGAATGCCAATGGAGGCTGGGCACTTGAGTCGCAACTTTATGTACCTTGGTTTTATCATACCTAGAATGACTAAGCATAATACCCATCAGCAGGATTGTCATAAGGATTAGAGGCAAGGTGCAGAGGGTCCAGCACAGGGCCTAGCTCATAAGTGGAAGGTTCTTCAAAAGTGTTATCGAATATTTAAAGGGATGGAGGCTACCTGAACTAGTTCTTTTTTTTTTTTTTTTTAAAGATTTATTTCTTTATCTATTTATCCCCCCCTTGCTGCTTGTGTTTGCTGTGTCCATTTGCTGTGTGTCTTCTCTGTGTCTGCTTATCTCCCCCTTGCTGTGAGGTCCTGCTGCATCAGCCCACCACGCCACGAGGGCCGGCCTGCCCTCACAAGGAGGCCCCGGGAAGCGAACCCGGGGCCTCCCATATGGTAAACGGGAGCTCTATCGATTGAGCCACACCTGCTTCCCTGAACTAGTTCTTGAAGAGTGGATAATTCTCAGGATTGGGGTTCTGGGGTCTGCTATGGGAATGTTGGGAAGAGGAGTGGAAGGAGAGGGAGGTTGGGGTTAGATCATGCATGGCCTTGAGCAGGTCCCATGCTGGGGAGTTAGGACTTATTCCTGAAGGCCTGGGTTTTTTTTTTTTAAAGGGGCCCCAAATATTGAGGAACTCTCTTTGGAATTGTACCCAAAGGCATGATGTGAGCCTACCTGCAGATGCACCAACTTTTGGGGAGAGTGTGGGACATAATTTTCATCCTGTTCTAAGAAGGTTTGGTCAGTTACCCCCAACAAGTTTGCAAAGCCCTGCTTTAGGCAATGAGAAAATATAGAAGATGATTTGTATTTCAGCAGCAGAGAGGCACGGTCAGATTTGTGTTTCACTGGGTGGAAGAAAAGCGAACCACCATCTTTGTCTTCCAAAGGGAAGTGTGCTGAGAATTGGGGGAAGAGGCATCCTGGGTAAAGGCTGCCAGGATACCAATTCCCCACCCCACTTCTGCCCCTCCCCACCCCCAGGAATTCCCTTCCCTAAGAACTTCCAGCAGGTCTGCACTAAGATCCTGACCCGCCTCTTCCGTGTCTTTGTCCACGTCTACATCCACCACTTTGACAGCATCCTCAGCATGGGAGCTGAGGCTCACGTCAACACCTGCTACAAGCACTTCTACTACTTCATCCGCGAGTTCAGCCTGGTTGACCAAAGGGAACTGGAGCCGCTGGTGAGGCCAAGCACCCACTGTCCTCCCGCCAGTTCCCACACTGGGCTAACCTCTGTGTGTGTTCAGGCATAAAGGCTGCCTACTTTAAGAAAACCCAATAGGTAAACTTCTGGCTCATAGATAACATAGATAAATTAGGAGAAGGCAATTAATTCATTTAACAGTGGATTCTGTACTTGAATAGATAATTCATTCAAATATCATTCATTCAAGTGTCTAGATCTGTAGGCTGGAGTTGCAGGGAGAGGGGGTGGGTGGGAAAGGGGCAGACTCAGACAGGTGCAGCCAGGCCCCGCAGTTTTAGAAGGGACTAGACAGACAGGTTGGGTTCTAACTGACCCCTCCCCATCTTGTGTCTCTGCAGAGGGAGATGACAGAGCGGATCTGTCACTGAGCCCCGACCTGGACATTGTTGCCTGTCAGATGGACCATCTAAACGCAGAGTGGCAGGGGGAGGAGACCCTCAAGAGCGTGGTGGTAGAGGATCCTGAAGGCCCTGGGACCCTTTCCGCACACCCAAAGGACTTGTGGTTCCCAGGAGTCTGCCCCCATGGCTTGTGAATGGAGAAGGGAAAGGAGCTTCAGAGTAGGCAAACAGAAGGAAAGGGGGAGTCACACCTCTGGCAATGACGTCTGGGGTTGGGGTGGGTTTCTTCCCTGATACTTGATCCTTCCATACTGGTTTCCAAGCCCATTTGGGGTGTGTGGATGTGGCTGAGGTGATGACAAGAAAGGTGCAAGAGAGTGAGCAGCTTGTGTGAATGAGCACAGAGAATGGTGTGCATATGTGTGCACACGTGATTTTGACTGTGGGGTGTGTCTGTGAGAGTAGCTGCCTTAAATCCTGCCTGGCACATAATATGGCCTCCATAAATATTAGATAAAAGGATGAATGAATGAATAAGAGACCGGTACTATCAGGCCATGAGCACTGTAGGCATGATGACAGGTCCATATCCCTGCTTGGTTGTATCTGACCATGTACGTGAGTGAACAAAATGTGGTTGTAGAAGTATCTCTGTTGGAACCTTCCTGCTGAGGGCAGGTAGGAAGGGGAGCCTTCCCTGAGTGCCTGGCCCACGGCAGACACAGGTTCCAATTTGCTCAGCCAGAGATGCCCATAAGATGTCACTTTACTCATCCCTCTGCCTCCATGTAGGCCTGTTTATAAACATCTTCCTGGGAGCAGGGTGGGGAGGTGATCCCTCATGTCCACAAAAGTTGCCTGGTCCTTAAACTGGGAATCATACACTCCAATCTAGTTCCCAGAACCTGCAGACCTGGTTCCCAGGGTCTTAAGCCCAACACAAAATAATCCTCTAGCCCAAGGAGCTGCTAGAACTAGCATTGGGAAACTCCCATTCCAGCACACTGAGGACTACATAACCGGTGAATGGACTCTTCCAGGAGCCCACAGCCTGCAAGTACCTGCCTCCTTCCAACCATCACCAAGATATTCCAGCTGATTGGATCTCAGAGTGCAGCCATCCACAGAGAGACTGGGATGTTCATTCAGCACTCCATTTCTCAGTATCCCCATGCCCAGCCCTGTGTCCTGACCCATGGGTGGGGAAACTGAGGCAGGAACAGGCCCAGAGCTTTCTCATTAGGAGGCCAGGATGGAGAGCCAGAGAACTCTGAGAATTATCCAGTCTCACCCTCTCACACAGGAGGGACTGAGGCCAGGAGGGGAGGAGGGAGAGACAGTCCAAAGCCTCACAGTGAGGCCTTCATGGAGCTGGACTGAAAACCAAGGGTCCTGACTCCCAGCCCAGGGCCTGTCAATTACTGAATTGAGAGGAGATGCACGGTGAGAGAAGGTTTGACAGCCCCTCTCCAGGATACAACCATTTCTACTTTGAGCAAGGGTTTCTAGCCCGATACCAGAGTGCCTCACCAACCCTTAGTTCCGCTGGGGTGGTCTGCTGAGCCAAATCTCCAAAATCATGCCCCTCTCAAAGTTGCTTGCCCTCTGAGGAAACAGATGGGTCTCCTGGGACCAGCCAGCCAGCTGGACCTGGGACTCCTGCCTTTGCTGCCTCCAGAGCAGTTCCCAAGGGTAATATGCTGACCCAGCAGCTTTGCAGAGGCTCTTAGTAAGAGGAGTCAGAGCTTCTCCCAGAGTGGACTGTGGCTTGGAAGATGGATTCTAGGCTGTAGCCAGGGTGACTGGGGGGAGAGGGGTAGTGAAATCTATTTTTGTGAAACAGAAGGAAGACTTTGTTATTTTTTGTAAAATAAAGGATGTAAATTAAAGCAGCCGTTGGTGGGAAGCTGTGGTCTGGAGGTGCCACATGGCTCCTGGGCAAGCAGTGGAAGGAGCTGAGCCAGAAGAGGCAGGGAGGCCTTTTTGTCTCAAGCTCTTGAACCATGTGGAGAGCTGGCTAGTGTGGTCATTTCTGGCCCAGTTTTCCAGGGTGGGGACACTGAGGTTTTCTCAGGGCTCTGGGAATTCTGGACCAGGCTGAGCTAAGACCCTTGGGATAAGGAGGTCTGGCCCTTGCCTTCCTGGAACTCAGTCTGATGGGGGAGGGTTTTCCTTCTTTTAGCTCCAGGCACCTGGCACTGGTTTTTCTCTGGCCCCACCCCACAATCTGGGTGGTTTATTGGAGCTAATGGGTTAAGGGACAGGGCAGAAATATAGTCCCAACCCTAATCACAGCAGAGAAGCCCTTTTCCAAGAGGAAGCATTTGCTGGGTGCTGGCTGAACCTCAAAGTGGAGGAGGTAGGACATGGGCTGATTCCTAAGCTTACTCCCCAGGAGATACCTGAGTGTCTTGGCTGAGGCTTTAGAATCATTCCACTGCCTCTAATGCACAAGCTGCTAGGACAGCTTGGTTCTGAAAAGTCAGCAAAGGCCCCCCTGGAATCTTCCCCTTCACCTGCAAAGGAGACAGTCTGGCTTTGTGCACAGGCCTGGGTTCCATCCCAACTCAGTCCCCAAGATAACATGGCCAGCCCTGTCCCCCTCTAGACCTCAATTTTCCCATCTATGGACATGGAGGACCAATTGATCTCCAAGTCCCTCATTACAAGTCTGTGAGCCAATCACAATAATAATAACAATAGCTAATGCTCAATATGTGCCAGATACAGTTTTAAGTACTTGACTTAGCCTGCTGTATTAGTCAGCCAAAGGGGTGCTAATGTGAAATACCAAAAATGGGTTGGTCTTTATAAAGGGTATTTATTTGGGGTAGAAGTCCACAGTTACCAGGCCATAAGCCATTAGTTTCTTCCCTCACCAAAGTCCATTGTCATGTGTTGGAGCAAGACAGCTGCCAACATTTGCCCAGGGTTCAGGCTTCTGGAGTTCTCTTCCCAGGGCTGCGTTTCTCTCCGGGCTTAGCTCCTGTTTCCTCCACAAGGTCAGCTGTAGGCGATCAGGGGAACGGCTTGCTTCTCTTCTCCTGGGGCCTTCTTCCAAACATCAAAGCTGCTTCTCAAAGACTGCTTCTCAAAAGACTGCTTCAACTCTGTTCTTTGCCTTGCCTTTTATATTCAATTGCCCACCCACCAGGGGGTGGGGCTCAATGCCCTACTGACTGACATGGCCCAGTCAACGCCCTAATCATAATTCAATCATGCCCAGATTAACAGATTAGATTACAGGCATGATCCAATTACATTTTTGGAATTCATAATTACAAATTCCCCAACGGTTACACCTGCTGAATCAAGTTTGTCTCTGGCCAGCTGCCTGGCCCTTCTCCTGTCCTCCAGTATCTCTCCTTCCGCTCCTCCAAGATCTGGAAGGCCCTCTGCTCTGCTGCCTCTTCTTCCGGCTCACCAGAGGAGACCCAGTCCAACATTCTGAAAGGTGACTCAGCTTGTACACCTTCTTGACAAGTCGCTCACCACTTCTCAATCATTGGACAGCTCAGGCTGTTACAAAGTTCAGGCTCTGGAATTTCGGTTGTTTTGAAACACCATGGCAGCGAGGGTTGATTCACATGTGTGGCCCAAGGCCTGCACCTTACATGGGAATGCCTGTGAGTATATTAGGAAGCCTTCACAAAAGTGTTTTGAGAGGGTCAAAGAGGAATGCTTAGAGAAGACTAGTCAGAGGTTGAGAGAAAGAAGGGAGAAGAAGAGAAAGCTGGGGCATCAGCGATGCAGAGAAAAGAATCTTCACACAGTTTCCTTGGGGAGGCAATGTATTGAGAGTACAGGGGCAGCTTGGTTGGGCAGTCAAGGTGGAGGATCTGTTTTCCTGTACGCTCAAGGTCTGTAGAAATCTTTGGAGCAAGGAATGAGGGAGCCATTCTCCCACCCGGAGCAGAACATCCACCTGTTGTGTAAAGAATGCCCCTCCATTCTTGGCCCTCATGAGCACTGCAACTCCTCAGTGGGGCTTCCAGCTGCCACATATACCCCCCATCCCTTCAGAAGCCCCAAACCTGGCTGGAGTTTCCACCTGCTTTTGGGGAGCCCTCCTTGACACTTCCCTCCTCTGAGCCCACAGAGCCCTTTTCTACTGTCAACTAAACTTGGTTGCCATGTGGAGGGCATAGCAACTTTGTGAACCTGAATTGGAACACAGGACCAGCTGGTTGCTGAGACAGACAGGGAACAGGCCAGCAAGGCCTGAGGACTTGAAGCTTAGATGGGTCTGAACTGTGAAGGGTGGGAGAGGTCAGGATACACAAAGGTCTTCAGGCTGAACTGGGGGATTCTGGAAGGGACTAAGCACAGATGCTTGGGAGAAGGTCCCCTCTCCAGACTTCACCCAGACTGGAAAATCTAGCAAAGCCCTGAATGTTCCCTAAATTTATTCAGCCTCCTGGATTTTAGGAGACTAAAATCACAAGGGGGAACGGGAACAAATGCTGTCAGGTGGAGGATGGGAAGGAAGTTCAAGAGGCTCATTTTACTAGATTTGCTCACCAGATTCTCAAAACAACCGGGAGACAGGCAGGGAAGGGATGTTTACTCCCATTTCACAAAGGAGGAAATGGGCAGGAGGGCCGGAATTAAAACCCAAGCCAGGAGAGTGGATGTAGTTCAGTAGTTGAGCCCCTGCTTCCCATGTACTAGGTCCTGGGTTTAATCCCCCTGTACCTCCTCAAAACAAAACAAAACAAAACAAAATCCAAGCCAACACTTTCATCCCTTTTTCACACTTGCAGCACGGGGGATGGGTGGGCACTGGTTGATATATTAGTTTATTTGTAGTTGTTTCTAAGAAACGAGCTTTCAATTTTTTTTTTTTTTTTTTTTGAGCTACTGGGGTCGATACTTTACAAAAAGAGAAACTCGTGTAATTATCGAAACCGAGACCATTAAAGAACTTTTACAGAATGAGCCCCGTTTTAAAAGGGATTGGCAGCATTTCCCCAAAAGTAAAAAAAAAAAAAATCCCCTCCTGGCTTGCAGAAGCTCTCAACAAATGCGCATTTCACCTGTCGCTGCGTGACCTCCTAACCCCGACGTTTCCCTAGCTTCCCTCCGCTGTACTCCTTAAAAACAGCGTGAAAGGCTAAGCTCCACCCCTCTCCCCGCCCCTCTCCTCTCACGCCGGCGCGGTTTACTTAACTTGCCCTCCCTTGCTCCCCAGGATGGCCTTCAGGGCGCAGGCGCAACCCCGCCCCTCTACGCCTTGGTCAGGTCCTCCCCTCGGGTCTAGCACCGCCTCTTCCGCGTTCTCAGCGGAGCGATCTGCAGGCTGGGGTGCGCGCGACCTATCCCGCGGGGAGTCAACTGAGGTGAAGGCAAGGCAGCTAGGTAGCCCTCCGAGCAAAAGGGGGCTTGGGGAGAGGGTCTGTGGGTGAGTCCGTGTGTCCAGGCATGGCCTGTCAGAGCTTTCATAGAGGCCCGAAGTCACGACCAGATTCCGTTGAGGAGGGACAGCGGAAGGGGACGCTTCTTTCGGACTCTTGGGGTTCGGTCTGTGACGAGGTCAGGCGCAGCCTGTGTCCCCACTGGGGCTCGGTCCCTGTCTGAGGTCTGGGCTCAGTCAGTGGCTGGTTTGAGACTCAGTTCCTACCAGAGATCAGGGTCCAGGCTATGTTCTGACTCAGGGCTCAGGGAGGGCAACACCGTAAAGAGGTTTTCGTGTGAGGAATTGATGATATCTGTGTACTACATTATTTTAAAGTTAACTGTTTTCATTTATTTTTGCAGTATTTATAAAATCTTCTGACGTGCAGGTGGCTATACAGTGGGGAGAGGCAATCGCGTGTGGTTCACTTTGTCCTCAGAAATCTTCCAAACCACCTGTCAGATGGCCAGCGGCAGAGCAAAGGCCAGCGCGGTGATAGGAATCAAGTGTTGTTGGAGGTGCTTGACTTTGTCGTCAGGCAGCGCTGGGTTCAGATCTCACCTCTGCCACTTCCTAACTCTGTGTCCCTGGGCAAGTCATTTCCTCTCCCAGTGCTTCAGTTTCTCCTCTGGAAAATGTGAAATTTGACTAGGATTACATGTAAGTCACCAACTGTGGCACCTGCCAATTAATGGGTGCTCAATATGTGGTGGCGGTGATTTCTAGGAACTAGTGGGTCACTTTGGACTGGGGTACTTTAATAGAGAGGCCTTGGGGGAGTTGTTGACATGCCTGAGTGATATTTATAGGATGAGAAGGGAACTAAGGCTTATTGACCACTGCTTGTGTGCCAGGTGCCATGCTGGGCAGTTGGTGTATATTGTCTCACTGCATCTTCAGCCACTAGCCAGGTGCTTTCAGCTCCATTACCCTTAACTTCAGTCCTCTGAAGAGGGTTCGACTGGAAGTGATGTGCAGAGGAGACTTAGGGTTTGTGTTTTACATGGAACTGTGCCAGAGACTTTACTGCCCACCGCTGCAACTTCTCCCACCTCAGTTCTTCTCTTTTCTGTGAACCAGAAGGTTGGTTGGGTTCCTAACTTTGTCTGGGAAGCTTGTTACTCTAGTGCTGTAGCAGATTTTGCAGGTCAGAGGGCCTGGCAGGTGAGCACCTCTTAAACCTAGATTGCATAAAGCAGAACCATGGGAGAGAGAAGCTCTGTGAACAGTTGTTGGATTCCAGTACGTGCTTAGGAAAAACACATGGTCTCCTGTTATGTGGTCCCATAGTAACTTGTTTCCTTTTCCATCCTCTTCATCGGGGTGCATATGAAATTCCTGAAATACTGTTCTGATGTTATATCTCTGCATATTTCTGCTTAGAAACGTTGGTGAGCCTCATTGCTCACCAAGTACAGTTTGGACTCCTTGACCTCATAGACAAGTCCTTCCATAATCTGTTCCCAAACTTCTCTCCTGCCCTGTTTCCTTGTTTTCCCAAACCTGCACCCTGTGCCCCAGTCAAAATAAACTAATCTTTATTCTTCAAACATCCCTGCATGTTCCTGTCCCAACCTTTGCTTGTATTCCCTCTTCCCTGGAGTTTTCTCCTCCTCCTTATCTTTCAAGGCCCGTATCTCTTGTAACCTCTGTGGTGAAGCTTCTCTGATTCCGCCTGCTGGGCTAGTTGTTCCCCTCCAACCTTCTGTAGCAGAGGCTGAACCTTGAATAAAGCTCTGATCATAGTCTTTCTTGGGATATGTCACCTTATATGTACTCTAGGAGCATTGATGGCAGGGACTGAGTTTCATCCCTCCTCTGCCTCGCACAGAACTGGCACATAGTAGGCCTCTGCAGTGTTTGTGGTTCAATGTCAGGAATATTTTTAATTTACTTGCTTTGAACTGTTATATGAGCTGGTCATGTTCAGAGTGGGGCTTTGTGTTTTGCCTTCTCTCTATGCCTAAGAAGAGCCCTAGTTTAGATTGATCATACCCTAAGTACAGGCATCAAACACAAGAAAGTGCAGGAATCCTGCAGAAGGTAGGATTCCTCTTTGCTGCTTTGTTTTCAGGCTCCTGTCTTGCCTTTCCTGTGAGCTTTATTGGGGTGGGTGAGGGAGGTGGTGCTCTGGGTATGACGTTGGTGACCCAGGGGAAAGCTCACAGGTGGTTTGCTAATCAGCTGCTCTGCCCTTGACCTTGGGAAATAGTGGTGACTTCCATCTGGAGATCAGTAGCTACAAATTCACATTTTTCTTTGCCAGCTGCCTCAGCAAATAGAACAGAAGGCTCTTTGTTGATCATAGGTATATACACTGTTGAAGTTGGAAGAGGCTTGAGAACCAGCTGGTACCACCTCTTTGATTTTTTTTTTTTTTTTTTTT
>JAQZBX010076436.1:0-14430 GCA_029593785.1 Cabassous unicinctus | reverse complement strand
TTCCATTCAGAGTCAAGTTTATTGAAATGCTCTTTTTTCCTAACCTTGACCATGCATCTGAATAATAAAAACATTAAGAAAAATAAAATCTAACATTTATAGAGGGCTTACTACCTGCCAGGCACTATGCTTCATTCAATCTATTCATGAATCCTATAATATCAGTGGTATCACCTATAGTTAATATTTAATGAAGTTATAAGGAACATGTCCTCGTTAATACAGCTAGTAAGAGGCAAAGCTAAGGACGTAACCCCTGCTCTGCTGGTCCTTGGGCTCTGGACTCTGGAATCCTTATTTCTGACAAGCTCGCCAGGTGGACCATCACGGCACCTGTTAGCAGACCATGGTTTGGGAGCTACTGCCCTGTCTCCATTTCCCTCCATCCCATTTGCTTCTCAACCATTCAAAACATGGTTCCCCACCCACCACTGACTCTTGATAAGGCCGCTAGTTAGCTGCCAGCTGCTAGGTCTGATGGACCCTATTCCATGTGCCACTGCCTTGCTTGACCCTTCTCTCCTTCCTGAAATTGCCCTCCTTTTCCAGGAGCCAATGCCTTTCTTCCCACTCCACACTTCCTCCCCAGCTGGCCCCACAGGTCTGGGCCTTTACCGCCCACCTGTACACTGCCCGTTCCTAGGCTGGACCTCCTGCCCGTGCGCCACATCCCTCCACACTCTGCAGCCTACACCTGGATGAGCCCCAGGATGCTCAGACTCAACCTCCATGAGGCTGAAGTCATTACCACCCCCACCCCCATACCCACTCCTCCTAACAGGACCCCCAGGTGCCCACCCCCTGAATTAGAAACCTGAAAGTCAGCTCAGACACCTCCCTTCCTGCACACACTAAATCCTGTCACCAAGTCCTAGTGATTCTTCCTCCTGATTGGCTCCCTGCCCAGAATAGACCGTGCTGTGCAGGTGGGCAGAGACTGTTTCTGTATTATTCACTGTGGTCTGTGGTCTGTGGTGCCTTTAGGAAGTGCCCGGTAAATATTTGCTCAGGGCCTCGTCACATCTTACTTGGATCATTGCAGTCACCCCCTGATTAGCCTCTTTTCTCCAAATCCTCACTGAAGGATCTTTCTGAGATAGAAATCTGATCCTTTCATTGATCAAATAACTTCTTTCTCCCAATCATCCTTAAATGAAGTCCACACTTCTTAGAATGGATATGAAGTCCCTTATCATCTGCTTCTTGTTTAGTCTGTGACCTCATCTGCCATAATCTAAATACAGCCTTCCCTCTAACCATCAAGGAATGGCAAGAACTGTTTACAGGGCACAGCACACCCCCTCAGGCCTCTGGGCCTTTGCACATGCTGTCCTGTCTGCCTTGAACTCTCTTTTCTACTTTCCTACATGAACCTTAAGCATCACCTCCTTCAAGAAGCTTCGCCTAAGGTTTCACCTCGGTGGCCTCCCTGCCCCCGGTGCTTCCATCTGCGATTGTCCTTGTCACTCAGTGTTGGGATTGTTGGTTTCCCAGAAGCCTCTCCCACAGGAGCTTGGCTCCTGGGGGCAGGGCTTGTACCCTTTGTGTTCTGGTGCCTTATCCACGGCTTGGCAGGAAGACGCTTAAGGAATGTTTGCTCCCTCCATGCATCTGAATGAGTGATTGAATGAGTGAAGGCATGAATCATCCAACCCATACTATAACAATGGACGTTAGATATACTAACCTTCATTTTTGTGGAATAATGTGGTAGGTGGTGTCCCGAGTATGGTAAGGTGCTGTGTAAAAACGACAGCTTCCCGCCAAACCGAGGTGGATATGTTGGATCAAAGACTGGGGCAAGTCCAGCTTGGCGAGTAATGAGCATTTATTTAGGGGGTTTACATGGGGTCCTCACCTCGGCGGCAGGAGGAGAGATAGCAATTTCCAAGCTCTATCATCCACACTGGCTGCAAAACGAGAGGGGTCTCATATCGCATGACCCCGTGCAGATGGGGAAGCACGTGAGGGGCAGCAGGACTCCTAAGAGTGCGGTGTTACAAGATTCACTGATCAGTCACCAGTTCACAACCTGTTCCGGAGGCTTACCTTTTAACTACTCAGGAATGCTGCTGCAGTTGGGGGAGGGGGAAAGAGCGGGAAGAGCTGAGAGAGAAAATGCAAAGTGGTATATATGCCACTGCTGGCCTCTGAGGTGGCCCCCAATGATCCCCATCTCTTGGTATTCACGCCCTTGTGTAATCCCCTCCCCTTGCGTATAAGCTGGTCCTGCTGACTCCCTACTAAGGGACAGAATGCAGCAGCAGGCATGGGCTGTAATTTCCAAGGTCAGGTTATTTTTAAAAAGACCGCAGCTTCCATCTTGCTCTCTCTCTCCCTGTGAAGAACTGCAGCTCTCCCTCCATCAACCAGGGAGGAACTAAAGCCTGAAAATGACTATGTGAGTGGCCTTGGGAATAGATCCTTCTGCCTCGTGACGATGGCAGCCCCCGCGGTCACCTTGACCACAACCTCATGAGACATCTTGAACCTAAGCCATTCCAGATGTCTGACCCCAGAAACTACTAAATATTGCATGTTTGGATTTTAAGCTGCGGGATTTTGGGGTGATTTGATATGCAGCAATAGATAACTAATACAAACAGGAAACAGCGACCTATAGCTGGGGACATCATTTGTACTTTTAACTCATGAAAATTCAACCATACTTGCTCCGCAAAAGAGGGAGAGTAAACAGTTTACTCAGTTCCGGCACTGCCGGCAGCTCTGCCTACTGTTCCAGTGAAATGAGGCCATGAGATCTAAGAGGTAGGTCTGGTTTCATCAGTCTGTCTCTGTCCCAGCCTGGGCACCCCTCGTAGAGGAGAAGTCTCTGCTTCTCATATTTAAAAATATCCATATTTTCTACAAGGTGGGAAGAATGAAGACAATGTTGATTTATTCACTGACTTGGGTTCTCTATGTAGTATAGTCAAAATGCCCCTTGTTTTGTAGTCTCTTGTCTTCTGTATCCCCAGCCGGGAAAGACGGGTGCAGCCAAGACGTCAACACTGCTTTCTGTGATGCTAGCATTAGCCAGAGGGAACCTTTGTGTTCAAACCAGTCTTGGTTTTCTTTCTAAAGGCCATTTGATGTATTTCTCATGGGTTCTGAGCTGCCTTGGCGCTCATAGTATTCATTTTCTCTAGAGGGCATCCAAGTTTTCTGTTTTGGTATTTTCTTGCCATTTTAGGCTTACTGTGCATCTGCTTCTCTACCTGACAAAAACATGCAGTCCTCCAGGTTCCACAGAGAAACGGGGTCCGCCAGCACTTACCAGGGGAACATTCACACAGCCAAGCATGTCACCCAGCAAACCGGGCCAGCTCTGGTAGATTCCCAGCATTGAAGCCAAATCATGGATCGTCGAGCGGAATCTTTAGCTGGTCTGTTGTCAACAAATTTTACCAATTTTTTTGGCAGAGCTGGGGAGAGGTGTGGCAGGATTGCTACTCCGTTTCTACCTTTCATCCATCTCAGCTTTGTCTAATTCCTTTGTTACTTAAAGAGGTGGGGAGGGTATGAGCAAGGGACTCCAGGGAAGTAAATTTATCCAGGAAGTTACCATTCCTGTCTCCTGTACCCCTGCCCCTCACTCTAATCATGCTCCTGAAGACACAGCTACCGCATAGAGTGATTTCCAAGTCTAGCTTTACGATCTTTCACTGTGTTTCCTATTAACTCTAGGGCTCTTACAGAATAGCAAAGCATCTTTCACACAATTTTGATTCACCTTAGGAGAGGGAGTGGCTTTCAGCCAAGGCATGAGAGGAGGATGTGGCTACCAAGGGCAGAGAGGCCTCACAGCATAGCAAGGGGTTCAAAAGCTGGGTAGCCAAAAACGAACCACAGATGTCTATGCCATACACGTTTCTTTTTGGAAGGATAGTGGAACCCAGGTCTGCAATCTAGCTGCCATGTCACCTTGAGCAATTCCAGGAATGCCTCACATCCTCTGTCATTTAATTAATTAATTTAATTAATATTAATTTAATATTAATGTTAAAAATATTAATATCTTTAATATTTTAATATGATGGTTTCTACTTAGGCAGAGTTTTACAGTTTACCAAGCATTCCCATTCACATGTTCTCATTTGAGCCACAGGACAGCCCTGTGTGATAGATAAAGTAGTAGTAATTCCATTTTACAGATTTGAAAAGACACACTCAGAGTGGCCTTCTACCCAAAGGGGCTGAGACACCAAGTCTTCAGGCACCTCATTCTATAACCACAGTGAAATGAGTTAATGTGTGTGAAAGTAAACTGAAAACTGTAACATGTTATGCCAATGAATTATTACTTTTACTCTAGTAAGACACAAACACCTGTCTACCCAAATTGAATCACCTACCAAGATGTTGGCCATAGAATCAGCAACCTCCTTTCTCTCCTGTGGTCTGGTAAAACTATTACCAGAAGTAATAATTCATGTCAGTTGTGAGGTTCATATTAATAAGCAATAAAGGAATGCCATGGAAACCCAGATGGAAGGAACTGATTAAACTAAAATTATCTCCTTGTTTGGAGTCTTCTGCAGAAGGCAACTGAGAAAATCATAGATGTTTCTTTTGAACCATTTTGAAGAACTCATGTGACTATCATTTCAATTATTGTTATTTGTCATCATATTTTGTAAGTTCTTCCACAAGGTCTTACATCTAACACTAGGAGGTAAAAAGGGAGCTAAAGGATCAGGACAATAACAAGACTAGAATTCAAACCTTCTGTTCTCAAAATCAGTGGGGTGGTTGATGTTGTTTGGGAGGGTTCTCAAATAATGAGTCTCTTCTATTCTTTTTTCTCTAGAAAGACACAATAGTTTGCTTTTATCTCCTTTTCAACAGTAGGTCACACCCTGGGGTTCTTTTATTATCTGTTACGAATTCTACCAACTCTGGTTCTTTCTTTGTTATTGATGTTAAATAAGTGAAAGATTTATCAACAGGGTTTTAAATTGATCGAGGTCTCAGGTCAAATGTCTTTGGCAAAAGCCTGTATGAGGTAATAAGTTTTCAGCTGAAGCAGTAGATAAAAGGATTATGACATTTTTTTCATTGTTATGAACTCCCTTCTCTGCAAATACATGATGACAAATTTTACCACCAACCCATCTAAGCTAAGATATCTTTATTCTCATTCATCCACTTGACTTTTTTTGGAGGGAAGTTTCTTTTCTATTTTGAATGTGTATATATCTGTAATAGCTGCCATTTATTGAGGGTGGACTATATGTGAAGACTAAGCATTTTAAATATCTTATCTTAAATCCCCTTTGGTATTATTGTTAACATATAACAGTTGATGAATAATTATACTCATAATAGTAATTAATTTTTACTGCTCTTTACATTGTGATGGGCACCTGCTAAGTGTTTAATCCTCCCATTTGTCCTGTGAGGTAGATTCTACCATCATCCCCATATCACAGATAAGGAAAAGGGTCCTGGTCATTCAATTAATAAATATTGGAGCTGATATTCAACCTCAACGAGGTCCATTGCCAAAGCCCATTTGCTTCACAAGAGCAGGTTACCTCTGAGATTCACTAAGTCCCTCAAATGCCTTTGAAAGTCAGTAGAAAAAGCATGGGCTCTAGCCTCTGACCAACCTGCTTTCAGATCCCAGTGAAGACAATTCTTTCCCCTTCTATACCAAGTCTACTTTCCAGTCAGTAGGAAGAAAAGAAAGAAAAAGAAAAAACATGACTTTTCCTTTTTAGAGCATGAATCTGCTGCCATCCTATAGGTTGGAAACCATGCCCCTTTGCTATCTAAAGCACAAGGAAAAGTTGACCAGGAGCAGGCATGTCATAGAGGTTATACTTTGATGTGATCCAGAGTTCTTCCAGGTTTTGTGGGGCCTGAGCCATACATGATTTGGGAAGCCCTCTGGCAGAAAAAAAATACAAAAATATCTTACTTTTGCAAATTTCACAAAAGCTTATGACCATGGAACACATTAAGGGGCTTGTGCAAGTGAGGAACTCTTGAATCTCAAGCTTCATCAGCTTCAGGTAAACCCCATGTCCTGGTTTGAGTATTTTGTGGATCCCAGAGAATTATGTCCTTAAGCTAACCCGTTCCTGTGCCTGTAAACCTACTGTATGTGGTGGGACCTTTTAATTAGATCACTTTTGTGTCAGTTAAGGGCCTCTGATTAGATTATGGGATACTTTGGTTGGATTGAATTCAATTGCGGGCCTTTGATTGGAGTACTTCAGTGAGCAGTGACCAGAGTGGGTCTTGGCCCTCTTGCTTGGGGCCCTTTTAGGGAGAAACATGCAGAGAAACACAGAGAAAGAGAGCTGCCATTTTTACTCTGCCATGTGAGAGAGGACTCCAGCATCACCTACAGCTGCAGAAAGACAGAGACACCCCAACAGGCTGAGAGAGAGGCTGGAGGCTGGAATCAGCTGAGCAGCCCAAAGCTGAAGAGATGAGGCCCAGATGAGCCATGTGCCTGGTCACTCACAGCTGCGACTTGGTGAGACAGCCTCTCTGACAATGCCTAGATTTGAACATTTGAACCCTAATAAATTCCCACGATAAAAGCCACCCCATTCCTGGTATTTTTGCATTGGCAGCCTTGAGCAAACTAAAATACCCCCACCTGGGTGGGATATACTCATTTCATAAGGTAGAATCTGTACAACAAAATTCTTGAGTTCAAGACTTAAGAAGCAGTCCTGGACTGGAACTCTCTCTGCTACTTCCTACTCTGTGCACTTGGGAAGTCACCTCTCCAGTCTGGTTTTCCTTATTTGTCACACAGGGATTAGGTAAGCTTTAAATAAAATAGCATGTGAGTCTCTGTAACAATGTGATAACCGGTAGGCATTGTTATTAAATCATTTGGAAGAACCACTTTGTCTTTTTGTGAGGCTGGTTTATGTGATAACCCAAGGACCTCCAATTCAGCAGTGTGCCCTCCTCTATTTTGAGGTGACTGTCCTTAGAGCAAAAGACAGGCTCTCACTGAGCAAAACCTCAGGCAAGTGGTAAAGGCCAAAGCTGGGATAGCTTTTGAATGAACAGGAGAAGTTTCTAAGTCTTGCTAGGGGAAACAAGTACTGTAGTTCCCTCTCAGAGTTGGGGCCAACTGAGAACTCTTTGGGTGATCTCTGTAGCAACCTCAATTTTGAATCAAAAGTCCCAGAAGACTTTGGGGCAGATTTTCCAACAGGCATTTTGGGGGGCAGATTGACCCCTCCATCTTTCATCCCCAAAACATGCAAGCCCGTGCAGAACCCTGATAGGAAGACCAACCATCTTGATTTTCCTGGAACTCTCCCAGTTTTAGCACTAAGAGTCCCACCTTCTTAGTACTGGGATACTTGGTCACCCTTACCTAGTTGAGTCCTTACCACTCTAGTGTCTCTTCTGGTGAAAGTGGGTGAAGCAGGCATTATTACTGTCCACCCACTCTCTGCTCTCCTATACTTCCCCACATAAGAAAAGATTACATTTCTCTGCCTCCTTTGAAGTTAAGAGATAGCATGTAACTTGCTCTGTCCAATATATCATAAGCAGGAAAGACATGTGTGACTTCTGGGTAGAGGCATTTAAGACCAGTATGTGTTTATACTCAAAGCATAAGTAACAAAAGAAAAAAATAGACAAATGGGACTTCATCAAATTTAAAAACTTTTGTGCATCAAAGACATTAGAAAGAAAGTAAAAAGACAACTAACAGAATGGAAGAGAACATTTGGAAACTATATATCTCATAAGGGCTTAATATCCAGAGTATATAAAGAACTCCTACAACTCAACAACAAAAAGACAAACAACCTAATGAAAAATGGGCAAAGGACTTGAATAGATATTTCTCCAAAGCAGCATACAAACGACCAATAAGCACATGAAAAGATGCTCAACACCACAGTGAGATAGCATTTCACACCCACCAGAAGGGCTACTATTTTAAAAAATGGAAAATAACAAGTGTTGGCAAGGATGTGAAGAATTTAGAATCTTCAAACATTCTTGGTGGGAATGTAAATGGTGTACCTGCTGTGGAAAACAGTTTGGCAGTTCCTCACAAAGTTAAGTATAGAATTTCCAAATGATCCTGCAATCCCACTTCTAGGTATATACCCAAAAGAATTGAAAGTGGGGGTTCAAATAGATATTTGCACACTGATGTTCATAGCAGCATTATTCTGGTTCTTCCCAAGGGAGCCTACCCTGGTCTACTGGATAAGAGCCACTGTAAAGTTCATTCACCTGGAGAAGGGGAATTTTCCTTCTCTTCCTTTAAATGTTAAGTGGAACTCTCCAGATGAGGTGTCTGCTTTGTTGTATATGCAAGCCACACTGGACTGGCTTTATGATGATTCAGGCTATTCATCCATTTAATGTGTCCCTTTCATGGTCATGGTAAATACTGTAATTTAAGGGGGCCCCTTTTGAAAGCATGGGCATCCCATGCAAACTTACTGCTGCAAAATCAAACAATAGTCCAAGAAACCATATCAGAGTTGTCTCAGCTTCCCCTTATGGGTTATGTAGATGCTAAGAAAATTATAGTGATTTGCAAAGAATGGGGAAAGATGAATAGGATAGTCAAGAGACTTGTCCCAGCAGGGTGGAAATCTTTAAATGATCATTAAGAAATGAGATTAATAAAGCAGGCATTGATGGGGTAGAAACAAAGCTCCTAATGCAGCACTATTGGAGATTGGGTGAACTGATGGGAGCTCCTGCTGCTGCTCCAACATTGAAGGGACCTAAACAAATCTGATCTATTTACTCTAGTTTGGAGGAATTAAAAAAACTAAAGGCAAAGATGACAATGAAAAACCTGACCTTGAATCATCACGGATGATAGTCTGGCAAATTAATCTGGATGAGAATTGACAAGGGGTCAAGGTTCCTTAACTAGACCTCCAGCTGGTATTGTAAAATGGAAGGCATGTGAGTTCATCTTTAGGCCAGTATTAAGTGGACTTGCTGAATGGAAGCCTACAGAATTGTCCAAGTCCACACAGGTGGCTAATTTGAAACAGTATTAGCTACCTAGTGGTCAAAATAAAATGATCACTTTAATTAATGACATGTCAGAAGTTGGAGTGCTGATACCAACAAATTCTCTGTACAGTAGCCCTATGTGACCTGTGAAAAAGGCGGCTCAGTCATGGAGAGGAACAATAGATCTTCAAAGCTTGAATAAAGTAGTACTGCCTGTAGCATCAGCAGATCCTGACATGGTTTCACCAGTGCAAAAAACACAACAAGCTAAGGGAGACCAGTACTCAGTGAATGATCTTGTAAATACTTTTTTTCTTGATCAGGATCTCAGAAGAGAACAAACCACAGTTTACCTTCACATGGGAAAGACCCCAATTTACATTTACTCTCTTGTCACAGGGTAATTTTAATTGACCAACTTAACTGTCATAATTTGGCTAAAAGGAATGTGGACTTGATGCAGGTCCTGAGCATGACAATACACTGCATTGGTGATATTATGGTAATATTGGAAACTGAAGACAAGCTAGGACTGACTTAAAATCAGTGACACACATAACTAAGAGAGGCTAGTGAATAAATCCAGAAAAGACCCAAGGCCCACCCATATGGGGAAATTCTTAGAAATAACCTCAGGAGGAGCTACCCATGATATTCCACAGACAGCTAAAAAGTGGTAACCTTTAGGATTTGAACCAGAAAATTTCCAGACACAGCAGTACAGTACACATTGTTTGAGAGACAGTTATTGATTTGCTACTGGGTGGGACATGAAATAATCTTGAAATCTGAAATTGCCTTAATGTTTTAGGTAATGTTGTAGAAACACTCTAAGAAGGAAGTCAGCGCTCAGAAGAGCTCCATAATAAAATAGAAATATAAACATATAAAGGGATCTGTTACCTGAGAAATGCAAGGAGATACTCATTGTATTCATGCACAGGTACCTTATTTTCTAGTGCCAACTTTGGAATCACCTGAGGAGCTGCTGGATCCTGTTGCCACATGGGTGACACCCTATGACTGGCTCTCAGTTGACCAGCAAAAAGCTTCTTGGTTTATGGATGGAAGTTCCAAAGTGAACTGACAACATCCTGTTTGCAAGGCTGCTGTACTATGATCAACTGTTGAAAAAACTCTAATCAAAGGAAGTAAGAACAAATCAGCTCAATGGGCTGAATTGCTTGCTGTTTTCCTTGCAGTGGTGAAAGAATTAACAACAATAAGAACCCTGAAATTAGGATATATACCAACTCATGGGCAGTGACCAATGGCCTGGACATATGGTCAGGCAGATGGGTAATGGAAAATTGGAATATTAAAGAAATGCCCATATGTTGCCCAGCCCTATGGAAAACGCAGTGGGAAGTTAAGGGGTGCATTGAAGTAGGACATGTTTATGCCCTTCCCAGATCAGAAGGTGATTGTTACCAGCAAGCTACCTGGGTCCATGAAATGAGTAGGCACAGGGGAGCTGCAACAATGCAGAGATGGGCTGACCACCTACATATTCCTCTTGTACCTTCTGAAGCACAAAATGTCAACATGAACTGTCCTACCTGCTACCAAGAAAGAGACCTCAGATTCCCAGGGAGAGAAACCCAGCTGGCAAGTAGACTATACCGGGATACTGCTGGTAGCCCCGGAAGGCTATAATGGATCCCAACAGGGATAAACACTTACTCTGGATACTGAGATTACCCAGTATACTGAATGGCTTTGTATACTGAGTGGTAGATGCAAATGCTCAAAACCATACAAAAGGTCTGAAGAAAAGATAGAGTATTTAGGGAGTATATGGAAAAAATATACCAAGTGTATGCTATGGAACATAGTTAGTGCTAATAGTCTGGTCATTGGTCATGTTCTCTCATAATCTGTAACATGTGTTCCACAATAATGTAAGGTGTTGGTGGAAGGGTGATGTATGGGAATTCTGCACATTATGCATGATTGTCTTCATTTTTTAACTTTTTATTTTTTAAGGAGATACCTGGGATTGAACCCAAGACCTCGTATGTGGGAGGCAGGCGCTCAACCACTGAGCTACATCCGCTCCCCTGGCCCCTCATTTGAGCCCACACTCATGAAAGTGTGTAAGCCAGCCTTTCATGCTGTTATCGTCTCCCATTTTAGACAACAAATGTTTCAATTGCCTGTTCCACTTCTCTATAAAACCACTACTCTGAGAATGGTACATGTTATGGATTGAATCATGCCCCCACAAAAAACATGTTCAAGTCCTAACGCCTAGTCCTGTGAATATGAATTCAATTGTAAATAAAATCTTTGAAGATTTAAATAGTTAAGATGAGACCAAACTGGATTAGGATGGGTTCTAATTCAATATGACTAAAGTCCTTACAAGGAGAGGGGGCAATAGATTCCTCCACTTTTCTGCGGGGTCTGGGAGAGGAAGGGTGGGGAGGATGCTGGTATAGCTATATAACTATTCCTCACATCACCTCAACTTTCTTTTCCCCTAACTGACGCAGTGGTCCTGGGACCAGGGCTGCAACAGGAGTGCCAGAAGTAGGGAGGAGTCCAAAGCAAGAAACTGTAACTATACCTTTAAACCTTTATGCTAGAATTCCTAAGAACCCCATCGAGCGGATTGTGCCTTCAACGCATCTGGCAAAATTGGGCTTGATGGTGAATGCAGCTGTATTGCCTAATGGTCTAGGTAGCTCACTAGCTCTGTACCTATGTGACCCTACAATATGGGAATGGGAATGGATTGAGGCAAAGGTACTTGCTAGACTGGACCAGCACAGTGGCTGAACCTAATGTCCCTTCCCAAAGAGGGAGAGTTTGCAGAAAAATCAAGACAAATGGAGAGAAGGGGAAATTGTAACTGAGGGTAAAGGAATGAAAAAAAATGAGTTATACAACAAGGAAATCTAATATTACATTGATGCCTGTAGAGAAGCTCAGAGCAAGATAATGATATTGTCTTTTAGTCCAGTTATACCAGATGCCCAAAAGGATGAAGCCTTGTGTTTGCCAAGACGACCCCTGCTTTTGGAACCTGACAAAGTCAATGGAAGCCTGCAAACCTGAGTGGTGTGACTCTGGGAGACATTTTGGTCATACGATATGATGACTAACTGGACTGATTGTAAATGACGGTGTGGAGCTCTAGTAATGTGCCTGTATTTTTAATTCTTACAAAGAATATCATTTAGAAAGGAATTTCCAGGAATTACTCCCTACTGGGCCATAAGACCATGAAAATGTATAGCTCATGGCAGACTGATTACTGTGTAATTATAAACCTTGATAATCAAATGCTTAGAAAGATATCTGGTTATAATGGGCAAAATACAGTAGTGGCATGCCTGACATGCCACAGTGTGCTGTACACAAATGCATATCAACTTTTTTTCCTATGGGAAAAAAGCTATTAAACAGAACAGAAATAAGACAATGGGGTTTCAGATGGAAATAATGCAGTAGGCTTCAAATGGTGGGTCCAGATTCGGCTAAGGAATGGCCTCATCCTGAACGAGGAAGGCTGTGGGAGGCCATATGGCATACTCACAGTACATTACATCTAGGTATGACAACCTCTCATCTCACTCTAGAACAGGGGCCCCAGCAGTTTTGGGTTAAAAACATGTATCCTACCTGCACTCAGGCCATTGGTATGCAATGGTAACAACATGCATGGTGGGTTAAACAATGATGACCCACAAGACAGAAAAGGGCTTTAGAAGAGGTAAGTGTCAACCTAGGCATTGTGGAACAAGCTAGATGTTCTTTTAGTGAGGTGTGGCATTCAGAAGAAAAAGATGTATTAACTAGACTCAGACTAGAGAGAATACTCTTCCAGGAGCAAGGCAAGCGATGAGAGTGAGCCTGGAAAAATGACGAAGCTTTCATGAGATAGGTCAGGCAAACCCTACAAATAATGATGGATAATTGTAGGACCCAGTGTAGGGAAAGGGATTGCACACTGACCCAGCAGGCTTTCTTGGCTATTTTAATACAGATGGAAGCCAAAGCAGCCATGGGCAAAGGGGTTCCCTCCATCCTAGCTGCTGAGGCTTGAGGGGCACACTTAGGGGAATCTAGGGACCTTCAAATTCATGGAAGTTCTCTGGGGGGCACTTATAAGTTACACTGATGCTCTATGACTGCCCTCACTCCAAGAATAGACCAGAATAAGACATATCCTGTAGTACACCTAGGAGGGACTGTTAGTATAGTTACCCTTTTTTCAGGACTGGCCCTTGGCTGGCTCCTGAGAGATAAGCTCTGAGTCCTTGGAATATTCTGCCTTATAAGAGTGTTTTTGTATACCTGCCATCTTGGGCCATACTATACCAGTTTGACCAGATAAGTTCATGCTAAACAATGTGATTATGGCAAATATCTGTTTTTGTCAGGGAGGAGCAGGGGAGGCTGGAGTCTGAGTATCTGTCAGTCACCTGGGTGCTGCATGCCTATGCAACTGGCCCCCAAGTTATGGGTGAGCTTCCCTGGTTGACAACACTTCGTGTGTGTTGTCACACATCACTGCTGGGAGAATTAAGCACATCCTTGCACGACTCCATTGGGAGGAGACACCTCAGAGCTTGTGCCTGGTTTTCCCTGGACTTCACCCCTGCACCTTTTCTCTCAGCTGATTTTAATCTATATTCTTTTGCTATAATAAACCATAACCATGAATATAATAGCTTTTCTGAGTCCTATGAGTCCATCTAGCAAACCATCCAGGTGGACTTGGAGACCCGTGACTCCAAGTCACATAAATAAAAGGATTTCTAGCTTTAAGGCAAACTAATGTAGGACAATGGAGTGGGAGGGACCTCTTATGCTTTCTCCTTCAGACACCTGACATCCTCCTGAGGATATATGTCACCTCACATCATCATCAGTGATTCCAACCATCCTACCTCACTACTTCCCCAGGAATACCTTGGGCTTCTTGAGGACAGGGCTGTGCCGCTAATCTCTGTTTCCATAGTAACTGGGGCAGTGCCTGGCACACAATCAGTGTTCAAAAATGTTTACAGTATGGATGCTTTACAAAAATATTCTTCGATCTTACCAAATATAGTTCATTTCTTTTATACATTTAAAATAAATGTCAATCACAAAGATGCGGTTAAAACAAATTTTTAGACTAGTATATACACCAAGCTACATCATACTAGATTTTTTGTTCTTGACCAAAGAGACTGACAGAAAACTTTATAAAATTTTTTTTTTCCTAAAGAAAGCAACTAGTGAGGAGCGGATATGGCTTAAGCAGTTGAGCACCTGCTTCCTACATGGGAGGTCCCGGGTTTAGTTGCTGGTGCCTCCTGAAAACAATAAAAACAAACAAACAACAAGCAAACAAGCAAAAAAACCATCTCAGGGGAGCCGATGTGGCTCAGTGGTGGGTGCCAGCTTCCCACATACAAGGTCCCAGGTTCAATCCCTGGCCCCCATACCTAAAAAAAAAAAAAA
>JAQZBX010076435.1:0-14428 GCA_029593785.1 Cabassous unicinctus | reverse complement strand
ATGTAGAAAATATAGAATTCTTACATACTCGCTTATTATTTACACTGGCTTGCTGTGGTATCTATGTTGCAAAAGAAGAAAATATATTATTATAATTCTACTATTAACTATCGTCCATCATTTATATTAGGAATCACTGTGTCATACAGTATTACATTGCTGTTGTTTTTTAAATTTTTATTCTAGTAGTATATTACCTAAAATTTTCCATTTTAACCACAATACATTTCTACAATTACCGATATATAATAATGTATAAATGTTCATACATATATATGATGGAACATACTCTGCATGACTTTAATTTGAATGGTATATAATAAAAAAGTGCAGACAATATCATAATTTGCAAATATTATTATTCATTAACTAACACTATAACAGTGCCTTATGATAAAACCAGTATTGGAAGTGGCAGAAGGGGTAGTGCTGATTTTAATGAGTGACAATCGTGGCCTCAATTTACAAAACTGAACAGCAATATCTCAGTGATTTTATGTGAAAAATAAAAATGTTTTGGAAATTTATTTATCAAATATGGCAAAATATTTGTCAGTCATTACAGAGTTCTGCTCCTAATTCAAGGGTTACTGTAATTTGGGAAACAAAAATATTTTTTAAATGTATTAAAATATATGATAATATATTCTTTTGAATAATTTAAATAATTTTATACTCATATCAGTTTTAAGGTTTAATATGGCAATTTTCCACAGATACATGCAACAGAATTATAAATTATTTAGCAATTTCAATCACTTCTTGAGTGCAAATAGCTCCTGAATCTAAAAATATGAGAACAGATTATTTATGTAAATGATATTAAATTATTTTCTGCCATTTTTCAAGGAACCTCAGGTAACATGTTTTCATATGTACTTTTCCTACCATTCTCATCTTCTGAATGCTATATTTCATGAAAATATTAGTCTGGTTGTACTAGATGTCTAGCCATTATTTTCCCTCATAGTCATCTCCATATTGGAATCCTGCCAGGTTCTTCTATGTATTTTGTTTCATGCTGAGTATTGCCATATCAGGGAATTTTTGCAACCTCTAAGAAACTAAGCAATCCTTCAGATATTTACATTTACTTTTTTGCCCAAAATACACATATAAAGAATAAGAACATGGAATGATCATGAAAGTTAAAATAAATTTTGGACAAAGAGAAATGGTTTTATCAATTTCAAATGCTATATATTTCTGGCTTACTGGGAAATAGCTGAATTATCCTATCTGTTTCTTCATTCATTCTGTTGCAATATATTGGTTTAGTTAAAGAGTCTGAAGAAAATACTATGTTTCAAAGATATGTAATTAGAAAAGTTAAGAAATATTTGTTCAGAGGTTTAAGATGCTTCTTAATATTCTTCTATAATAATAATATTCTAAACTGCAAATCAGCTAGTGGTAATTTCTTAAATAATAATTCCAATTTGTAATAAACTTTTTTATTCCATTAGATTTAAATCTATCCTCAATTTAGCAATTTTAACTGGTTTTTCCTATGCATAATTTTGTAACATCAAGTCATGTTCATCTGGAAAATATTTTATCACAAAATGATTCAGATATTAAAAATATGACATTTCATTTTACAATTCCAAAATAAACCACATTTATTAATATCTCTTAAAAAAATGGTTACTGTACAGGTTATGGGCCCTAATAGATGAAACACATAAAAACACAATATAAATACATAATTTCATTGTTCCATTATCTTAACATAACATAAGGTGGAAATAGGAAATATTTACCTGACTTTGGTATATTTTGTATGGAAAATTTAAAAACTGGCAACAAAGTTTTATTCCTAAACTTTCTAAACATATTACCAATTTAAAATTTTGTAAACATTTTTCTTTCTATTGAGCAAAAGTAATTCGTATTTAAAATTTGATATTCCACAGGATGAAATACAGGGAAATATCTTTGAATTCAATTACCAACCACACCTTTCTCAGATACATTTTATTCACACTAAAATCTTTAATATAATTTTATGACCACCTTTCTGATATTCATATATATAAACATCAGAAATATATATATATTTGGATTATTTTAACTAAATGATGAATTATGAATACTGTCTGACTCTTATAAGTGCACAAAAACATCAAAGAAAGTGAATGTCTAGGTTGTATTTTCTAGGACTATCTAAGTTTAAAGAAGGATAAATGGAAACAGAATTATTTGGCAAAAGACAAAAATTTTTGCAGTGATGTGTCAGGTACCAGAGAATGTTCATTTTTTGAAAGGGAAATTTCAAAGTAAAATACAATCATGTTGTTACTTTGTTGACACAAAATGCAATGACTGTCCCTGAAAATTCATGCCATGTCTCTTAAAGTCTTAAATAGTCAAGAACTTTAACTTTGAAGCCTTTTCAACTCTTCTCATTTAAATAAGAGTTTCTTGAAATAATTACCCTATTGCTTTCCTGAATGCAGCTTTCTGCCCATAACTCTCTTTATAGCCTCCTTTATCTGCTTATTTCTAAGAATATAGATTATAGGGTTCAAGAAAGGAGGGACTATAGAATAAAAGACAGCATTGATCATGTCCTGAATTGTGGGTGAGCTGGAGGTTGGCTTCACATACACAGCAGCTGCTGTGCTGAGAAAGATGGTCACCACGAGGATGTGAGGGACATAGGTGGAAAAGGCCTTTCCTCACTCGCCCCTGGATGGAAACTTGAGCACAGTAGAAAATATGAGAATATAAGAAATGGTGATGCAGGCAAAGCAGCTACCACCGATCAGAAGTGCAGAGGTAAAAATGAAAATTTCATTGCTTAAGATCTCAGAGCATAAGAGCTTCAACATAGAGGGGACATCACAGAAAAACTGATGGACCACATTGGACTGACAGAAGGGCAGTCGGAAAGTGTTGCCAGTTTGAAACCCAGAGTAGGCTAGACCACTAAATATAGAGGCTAGAGTCATCTGGACACAGACCTGAGGGTTCATGACCACAGGGTAGTGGAGGGGCTGGCAGATGGCCACATAGTGGTTAAGGGACATGATAGTGAGCAACAGCATTTCTGTACAAGCAAACAAAAGCACAAGGAATACCTGAGCTTCACATCCAGCCATGGAGATTGCTCTGTTGTCAAGCAGGAAGATGACACACACCTTGGGTACAGTGACAGAAATGTAGCACATGTCTAAGACAGACAAATTCCTAAGGAAGAAGTACATGGGGGTATGAAGACTCTGGCTGAGGGTGATTACTGTGAAAATGAGAAAGTTCCCCATCAGGGTAGCCAAGTACATCATTAGGAATAGCATGGCATGTAAGATTCTGAGCTCCCACATATCAGAAAATTTTGTAAGAAGGAAATCAGTCACCATGGGAGAGTTGGGCATTTTTAGGATAATTTTTTTTGGATGTGGAGAACTAAGGGCAAATAATCCCTGAAAAAAACACAGAGAACAAATCAGGAGGGGAAAAAATTATCCTAAGGATATTCACATGCTCATGTTTATCTTATTTTTCTCTGCATGTGTTGGCAGTAAAACATAACAGAATATTGCCTCATGCTTCTTTAGTCTCCCTGTCTCATACCATATTTTCAGGAGAGTGTTAGCATTATAATCTAATATTTAAGAGATATTGCCAATATTTACATAAATGTATATCATTTAATAGCTGTAAAATAAGTATATTGGAGTTCAAAGGTTTGCCTGGTGGATTTATTGAGTTAATATAGTTAATTTTTACACACCAGATTCTTCAGAAATATTCTCTAGAGTTTAACACTTATTTGTTCCTGATCAAACAGAATCTGAATAAGATATGAGGCTACTCTGTTATTGGGTCCTCTTAGTTTTCAAGCAGTTGTAATTCATTATGTGACCTCCAGTTGGAAAAAAGACTTTCTCTCTGTTATCACAACTATCTTTTTTACAACTCTTTTCATTTAGAAAATCAACTTTAAGAACTAATGCCATTATTGTAAGAGCCTCTTTTCAATCACAATGATCCAGAGCTGAAACATCACTGCATTTATTTTCTACATCTTGAGTAATAAGTGGACCATTAGAATTATTCAAAACCATTTCCTACATTGCTCTGCATTTTTATATTCCCCAGACTTGCCCAAGAGTGTGCAATGATTTCAACTCTGAGCAACCTATTTTAATCTATAATTTAACCAATCAAGGAGTATAAATATTGTTTCACTAGCATTTTCACTACATCAACATACCTGTATATCCATTTAAAAATCCTAAGAGATTTTGTCATAATAAAACATGATTTTCAATATAATATAATTCCTGAGCATTTTCACCCATATTATCTATAGTCTTACGGTCCATGGAACTATACATATCTAAGTCTAATTTGAATGCCCCAGTCATCCTTCTCTCCCCTGTTTCATTGATGCCAATATTTCCTATTAAATTCCAATTTTTTCATCCTTATCCATGCATTCCTTGAATTTTCATGGACTTAGTTCCCACTGTACAAAACATTCATTTCTAAAATTCTGATCCATTAATTTTCTAACTTATTTTCTTCCTATCTCTATTCACGAGCCCTTTCAAAAGGTTTTATTTTCCATCAATCTCACTATTTTTATGAAATTTAACAATGTGACTCTTTGACAGCATCTAATCATCTCATTTCAATAACATCTTTAACAGAATTTCAAGTTGCTTTCATCCCTGCCCCATTTTCAGCTTTTGGAAGATCTGTTAACACTGAAGAATACTTGAAGAATGCCCTCCATTGGTGCCACATCTCTGCTCTATCAAGGTTGCCCTCTATATTATTACAGTCACTTTAATATTCCATTAATGGTCCATGAGGACCTGTGTTAGTCATCTAAAGGTTGCGGAAGCAAATACCAGAATTCAGTTGGTTTTTTAAAAGGGTATTTATTAGGGGTAGAAGTTTACAATTACCAGGCTATAAAGGGTAAGTTACTTCCCTCACCAAAGTCTTGCCATGTGTTGGATTAAGATGGCTGCCAATATCTGCAATGGTCCAGCCTTCCTCTTCCTCTGAAGGTCTGTGGCCCCAGCTCTTCCAATATCAGCTGTAGGCTGGTAAAATTCTCATACCTCTCCTGGGTCTCCTTTCTCTCCAGGTTCAGCTGCTCAGGGCTCTGGTCTTTGCAGCTGCAAACTATCAAGTGAATGGCTTATCTTTCTTCCCAGGGCCTGCTCTCCTTCCTCATGACCAAACTCCTCTGTGTGCTTACTTCCCAGGGCTACAGCTCAAAACTCCAACTCTCTTCTCTGCCATGTAGTTTTCTCTACTTATGTGTCCCAATCAAAGCCCTGATCATAATTTAATAATGCCCAAGTACAAACAAGTTTATAAACATAATCCAATATCTATTTTTCATTAACAATGCCAAAATGCCCTGGGACTTAAGGTATCATTTTTCAGGAGTCAGTTCCAAATTGCATTCTTAGTACATTCCATCTTCCTTAGTTTGGAATTCTGCTCCTTTACTTTCTTTTCCTCCTTGTCTTCATTCTTCTTCATCTTCTTTATTCTGCTTTCATTTAATATACAGTCTCTGTCAACCTGTATTCTATCATTCTTCTGAAACTTAACTCATGTTTCCTTCTTTTCCCTTATGCTGATTGTCATCAGTGTCTGACATAATATTGGCAATTTAAAAAGATCCGTATTATGTAATATATATTATAAAAAATGAAATTGAACTTAATTACCATAATCTAATGAATAATTTTCTAATATTCACTAGAGCCTCTTTTGCAATATATTTTACAAATTACCTCATGCAACTTAAAATTAGTGGAACTTCGGTACATGCTTAGATATTCTCCATTTTGTTTTAAATACCTAAGTTCATCTTAAACAAAATGCATGCCATAATTGAAAATTCGAGACAAAATTCTGCAAAAAATATCCCCAAAAATTCATTTCTCAGTAATTTAATATTAATATTCTATTTGAAGTAAAATACTTCAGATAGAAGATATCTTGAAAAAAAAAACATTATATAAAACACATTCATTGAGGGCAGTTACTGGAGGAGGTGTATTTCTACTTGTCTTTTTGTTTCCTTGAATTTCTAACTTTATTCTTTGAATTTCTGACTGCAAGACTTTTCTTATCATTATTATATATTACAATACTTTAGGGACAAAAAATTGCCAAGAATAATGACCCTTCTGAAAACATGATGCATTGATTGAATGATTTATGTATTTTTTAACTATCTTTAATCATTTTAATAATGGCTTTAAAATATTCTATTGAAATTAGTATAAGGAGATATTATTTGTAGAAGTCAGTATTTATTATTTTAAAACATCATTAAGTGACTAAGATGAAAGATTTTGAGTCTTCTGTATTGTGTAAATATTACTATATTTACTGATAAACCTGAATATATTTCAGAACTTCAATGAGTAGTGACATAAAGAGATTGTGTTATTTAATTTGCAAAATATGTGGATTATTGATGATGGGTGTGTTAATGGAGGCTGTACTCACACCTAATTCCTTGATAGCCTTATCTTTAATGCTTGTTATTATTAGTGATAAATAATTATCATGAATTTTGCATCCCCTACAGAAAACAATTGCAAGATCCTATCTTAAATACTTACTAAATGCAAAGTATATCAAATATTGTCCTGGGTTTGTTTAAACTATTTTCTTTGATGACTTGAAAACCTGGAGTATACTTGTCAAATGAGGAGCTTATATCGCACTTTCAAATTCTCACTGCTAATAGAATACTTGCTGGAACCTCACATGTCAGATTCTTGTTTTATGTTTTGTTTTATTATTTCTTTTTTTTAATCATGACCAATGTATTACTTGTAACATAGAGAACTTTTTCAAATTGCAAGAAGACAGGGAAAATATCACTTTCAGACTAACCTCCTGTACCAAGATTATTTTACTTCTCTCTGATGTTCTTCATTTCAGGACCCTAAAAAATTGTTCTATATGTAGTTTTTTCTTTTTGTTTTATACTGAACTGCTTATTAACAATCTGTTGATAACATATGTGATTTATTGGTTAAAATTGTTTGTTCAATATTTATAAGTATTAATAGTTCTATCCTAAGCTATGCCTTTTCATTCTGTAGTTTGAGAACCTAAAAATAATTAATTAATAAAAGTCTAATAAGACTATTACCACCATATTTTAGAAATGCAAAGGACTTTCATAGGGTTTTACTTTCCTGGCTGCTAAAATAAATACCCTTCAATTGGTAGTCATAGCAATGGGAATTTATTGGGACACAGTTTTCAGGCTAGGAGAATTCCAAAATCGTGGCACCAACAAGGAGGTGCTTTCCCCAGAAAGACTGCTTTCTGAATCTGACTGCAGGCCTTGGCTTGTCAGTTACATATCTCTATACATGGCAGCCTGCCCTGGCCTGTCTTTCCATCTTACTTTCACCCTGCCTATAAAAGACCCTAGTAATTCAGAGTAAAACCCCGTCCTTATGCAGTGAGTCCACACCTTAAATGAAGGAAACTTTGGAAGGGATCTTATTTAAAATGAGTCCACACACTACCAGCTAGAAGCACGCAGACCAAGACCAGGAACATGTCCAAATGTGGTACACAATTCAAGCACCCACAAACTGTTTAAACACTGACTGAATATTTTTATTATGCGTCATTCACCAATAAATTTTAGGTTCCTACCTTGAATTTCCACATGACAGTTTGCTGAGTTGATATGCCCTGGCCTCCAGGGAAAGACATATTTTGCATATCAATTTTTCCATTTGCTTGATTTGTAGCACTGGGGAGACTCTCACACATATTTTAACCTAAATTCCCTTATCAATAAAATATATATTACTATATATTTTATATAGTAATGATATCAAACTTAAAAACATGTCAATGGAAGGTACTCAGAATGGTATCTATATGGAAAAAAATTATAAATATAAATTACAAATCACTGACAATATGATTAAGCAATGTCCCATTAGCATATGCATTAATTCCATCTTAAATATACAGAATGCTATTGTTTTATATGCAAGAAATGAAAAAGAAAAGGAAAACACAATGCTTGGAACTAATTATTACTTTTTGTTTTGTTCCAAATAATATGACAAAATAAAATTATTATTAAAAGTATGGAAAGATTATTGAAAAATTGAGACCTTTTCCATACCTGCAGACTGGCAGGAGCCAGGGGTTGTGCTATTTAATGCTGTTTCCTGGGTGGCTAGAGTAATGCATGGGTGTTCTCTTTTCTCTGAATTTAAGTGCAAATTATGTGCTGCCTTTTCTGCAACAGCAGGAAACAGGCATTTATCAAACTGTTGAATTGAAGATGTATTTTCTTCACTAGAATATTTCTTCATTATTATATTTACATTTTCATCTAATTTTAATTTTTCATAATTAAATAAATTTTTCAAAATATTTTTGGTGAGTTATATGCACACACAGGACTGGAAGCTGTGGGAAAAATAATGAACAAATGCTTACACACTTTTTCATGGTATACTATTACAAAATCCTTGCATTACACCTGAAATATAAAGGATTAAAAGTTTGTAAAATTATTATTTGAATAGCAGTACTAAGCATAAGTCATTATTTCCCTTTGGTAGATCAAATGGAAAAATCCCCATAACAAACTTCATTTATCATAAATGGAAATTAGCCTCCTGCATACTTAAACTCTGGGCAGGATGTAGACACTCCTGCCCTTCCCTGCATTGCTGACAAATGTTCTGTCCACTGATGATATATACTCACTATTCACTTTCATGGAGTACTTGGCAATTCTCCTAAAAATTCTGGAAGTATTTTAACAAAAAAATTAAAAAGAAGACATTGGTCGATTTATGTGAATAACTTCTTTACCTATATTTTCTATTATAGTGCAATTAGCAGTGTCTCTCAAAAAATAAGTGAACAGTGCAGTAAAGAAGTAATGATGATTCATTGAGTAAGGTAAAGTAGAAGAAAAGCAAGAAATAACAAAATATACTCACATGATAAAATGGTCTTCTTATGCCAAATAGGCAAGTCAGTATTTCTGGGAATAGTCCAGTCCTGTTTAATCCAAGCAAGCACAAATGGGCAGTTATTTGAATTACTGACATCCTGAGAGGAATCTTTCTGTTTTATAACAAGTGCCTCCATATTCAGTTCCAGATGACATTAGGGAAAATCCATGGGGGCACAGTTCTTGGCATCTATAATACACATTATACAGAGGTAATTTGTGGATGATAATTGAATCTAGATAATGAGAGTAAAGGACATAAATAAAATGTATGCATAACCACAATTTTCAAATATCAAGAAATATTAGTATATTGAATCTATGAAATAAATTGGTGAAGTGTAATGGGACAATAATTAAAATAGAAATAAAACTGCAATTCTTCTAATACAAGATGATTCCTATGAAGAAAGTTTTGGGGCTCCTAAAGACCAAACAGCAGAGAAACAGAGGCCCAGAATCTGACTTCAACTCAGTCGCAGAAACCAGATTTTTTCTCGTTTAATATTTGTAAAATGTTTCCTCAGGTTTCTTCTGAGGAATGGGTTGATTTTCTCTAGTCAGTCTATTATCTCAAGACTTCTACTGAGTTAAATAAACAAACAGTCCTTCTGAAATTGTCCCAAATGTCAATATAAAGTTATTGAATACTATTTACTAGCCAAAGATCAGGACTGAGGATGGTGAGCTATGTGAGTCATTTTTCAGTTCTTCACATCACTTCTCTTGTGAACTAGTTTCTTTATTTGTTAAACAGTTTATCAATGGTGTTCACCTTCCTAAGTCTGTTGAGGATGTGACACCATGGAATGTGGAAAGCACTTGGTCTAGTACATGGCAATATATGAATATTTACTTGCTATTTATGCATTTTCTTAATAATGATCCTTTTAATTATTATGAGATTCTGTCTATTAGGAATGTGCATATTAGGAGACACTACAGTATCTGCTGTTTAATATAACTTCAATAATATGAGTGGATCATTTAGATCCTGTTAGGAGAGTGGGAGCCTTCCCTGGTCCTTAGAAGTACTCTGAATTTTTTGTCATTGATTTCCAGTTTAAGTAACTATGGTCAGACAATTGACTCTCAGTGATGTAAAACTGCTGACATTTGATGAATAATCAAAGAGCATATGAAAATAATAAATATTCTGGATCCTTAAGAATGTCACTGTATATGTTTTAAGTAGGACAAATTAGTCATTTGTGTTGTTCAAGTTTTATATGTGTCTGAATTTTCCTCATAATTTATATATTGACTGAATTGTATTTAGAGTTCCAACTGTAATTGTGGCCATTTAAAGTTATTTTTGTTACATAACTTTGAGCAGTATATATTTTGTAGTAGGCACATACAAATTTGAAACTGTTAGATGTTTCTGTGGCACTGAAACATTTATCACAATAAAATTGCTCTTAGCATTTTGTTACACTTCTTATGTTAAGGCTTACAGTTGTTGAAAAGGTTATGGTCATTCAGCCATACCAAATGTCTTTTGGCTTGTGTTTTCATTATTTAATTTTTCCATGGATTTTATATTTTATTTTCAATATATATGTTCCTTTTCCTTTAAATATCATTTCTTATCAAGAACATAGATTTAGATTGTATGTATTTTAACCACCGACAGTCTTTGTGTTTGACTTGGATATTTTAGTTTATCTATATTAAATATAATCACACATTCATGTTGAATCTGCTTTCTATGATCTTTGTTTTAGTTTCCTAATTGCTAAAATATGTACCATACAGCGGGTTGGCTTAACAACAGGAACTCATTGACTCATGGCTTCAGAGGCTTCAAGCCTGGCTTCATTCCAAGCTCAGTATCTTCTGGCTAGTCAGCAATCTTTGGGGTTCCTTGGCTTTTCTATCACAGTGCAAAGTTTTCTCCCTTCTCTTCCAGGTACCAGTAAATTCTAAATTCTAAGTTCTCCCATTGTCTTGCTTTTTGTGGCCTCTGTAAGACCCCCAGTAAGAGGATGAAGACCTAAACTAATTCAGGTGGCCCACTCATTAACTGATGTAGCCTCATCTAAAGTTCTTATTTACAGTGGGTTCACACCCATAGGAATTGTTTAAGATTAAGAACATGATTTTCTGAGATACATAATTTCATGCCACGTCAATATATTTTTGTTTGACATTTTCCCAATCTGTTTTTTGCTCTATTTTTTCCTAATGTATTAATAAAATATATTTTACTTTTTTATTCTTCCTCCTCTAGTAGTGATTTAATCATAAATCATGTTTCTCATTTTTAGTTATTATCCTAGATATTTTGATCATCATTTCCACTCATTTCTGTCGGGCTTAATTTAGTATTTTCACAACTTCCCAAATGAACATATTCATACTTCACAGACCATGCCATTCCTTGACATCAACATTTGATATATCATAGGACTGGCAGCATTGCATTTTTCTCTGCTTTTCTT
Organism: Cabassous unicinctus; assembly: GCA_029593785.1. Lineage (NCBI taxonomy): Eukaryota > Metazoa > Chordata > Mammalia > Cingulata > Chlamyphoridae > Cabassous > Cabassous unicinctus. The sequence goes on along the minus strand of JAQZBX010076435.1, from coordinate 2,992 downwards.
CATTTGCATATGTCTTAAATTGTTTATTTCTCAAAATCCCCATGATGTATCATTCTTTGACTTTTGTTGATGGTTTCTATGACTACTTTTGAACTAGAGAAAAATAAAATTAAAGAGTATGTACTCTTTTGTATCTGACTGCATTTATGCACCATACATGTATCAGATTATTCCCTTTGCTGTATCACTGGGTTTACATTTCATTGCTAGGAGTATTTGCATATGTGAATATTCACTTGCTGTTTAGCTATTTTCTTAATAATGATCACTTTGATCATTCATAGATTTTGGCTATTAGGAAAGTAAATCTCCTATGAAAGTGGTTATGCCATTTATTCAATATAAGCATACATTCTCTTTTGCATATAGAAGAGAAAATGCAAGATAATAAAACAGATGTATGTTTTGACAGAGTAAAAACTAACAAGTTGTTTCCAAAGTAGGAACATCATTTCACACTCTCACTCCTTATATACAGGAATTTCATCCCCTTCATATACAGGTCAAAATTTGTACCCAGGTTCCTTAAAATATGAGCAAATCTAGTAGGTGTGTAATGGTATCACAAAGAGATTTCAATCTTCATTTTCAGGATAATTATTCACACTGGTATTTCCGTAATCTCACCCAGGCAATTATATATTCTTTTTGTGAAACATTTCTTCAATTATTTTGTTCATTTTATTTTGGATTTGTTATAAGAGTTGTTCATATACTGGCTAAGAATCAGTTGTCAGATGCATTATTTATAATTACTTCAAATCCAATCCATAGCTTCTTTTTTTTTTTATCTCAATATTAGTGTCAGTCAATGAACAGAACTTCATAATTTTATTAAATACAATTTAATTTCTTTTTATCTTATTGGCAATGCCTTTATAGCTATGATTCATAGATGCTTGCCTGTTCAAAGGCAGGAAAAACCTCTGTTGAAGTCTTATTTGTTCACTTTTCATTTGCTTGTTTGTTCTTATATTACTTTTCTCAACAGGAAAAAATATTGCCCTGTCTTTAACATTATATAGATACTTAAGAATTTGAGAAGTATGAAAAAGTTAGGTTTTTTATTTCAATATAGGTATCAATTTTTTCCTCAAAAGAACTTTGAAGTGCACAGGTTGGGGCAGCCAAAAGACCAAAGAATGCAATAGACAAATGATTAGACATGAATTTTATTGGGACTTACAAACAAGAAAGAATATTTGATGGTGGCCGGTCAAAGAATGAATGAAGTTAGTGCTCTGCAAAGAGATGAGAAAATGAAGGGTGATATATAAGGAGTTTCAGAACAAGGATATTCCATAGGGTATGAGGAACAGTTTCTGCAAGGGTCACATTAAGTTTACACATGGGGTCTGGTCATGTTTTCTCTATGCTCATAGAAAAAACATTTACCAAAGATGTTTCCTGCTTTGGGTATATTGTAGTTTATGATAAGCGTCTGTACATTATCTCCCCTCAGGGAGGGTTGTTAACACTTAAATTATATCTAAGTCATGAAGCCAGTTATGTGCTGGGGAATTGGGGGATCTGGATCTCCACAATCCACTGTCATGTAGTGGTCTACATTGACCATAGGGCAAGCATGGCATCTACATTCCACAGCAACAGTATAAAAGACAAGAGCTAAAATCTTTATGTGTCTTTCAGTGACATCTGCAGTTCCACCTGGTACAAAAATGGCCAATGGGTAGAACCACCAGGGGACACATTTTATGCTATATCTAGCTTTCATAGTAAAATTAACTCAGGGGTTAACCACTCCACATCATGGGTTCTCTCTTATCATTCCATACAGACAGGGGCAATGTTATCTAGGGTGACAGACTCAGCCATTAACCATCCTAAACCATTGTATAAAGCATATACTAATGAAAGCTTGGGCTTATTCTTCTGTTCCCTTACAAGGGAACAATATGAGTCTCATTAAATGACAGTAGTTGGATTTCAGTCTTAAAAGAGAAAGTCTTGTTCCAAACTTGTTAATGAGTCATATTCTGCCATGCCAACAAGGTGTTCCACACTGTGCAATTTACAGGAGTTATGGTCCAAGGAAGGCCAGTATCACCCAAGGATGATAAGTCTGTGCAGGTTTCAATTGTAAGCATGGGTTATTGCTGAAGTACATTGAACAGAGGTATTGGCTAGAGCACTATGGATGAAAAGAAAGATGCTCTGGGAAAAAATAAGGGACACATCATTCTGGTTTAATGGAATACAAGCTGCCCCCATAGAGGTACATAGTGCCCAGCTATTTTGGCTCTGTTCTGAACAACCACCTTCCCTTTTTCATATACAATCATGCCTCAACTCCCCCCTCAGAGGGTTCACACTCTTATTCTTAAGAGGGAGCTGAAGGGCAATAGTCATTCTTCTGCAACTGTTTCCTGCTGGTTAAGGACAGTGGACCATGCCTCATGAAGTGTGAACCTCTCTGGCTATTCTTTGAGGGAAGGTGGGTCCAGCACCATGGTTGGAAATGGATGAAATCCCTGCATGGCTAACACCTTGTTCTGCAAGGTATTGATTCTTGAAGAAAATATTTAAATTAGAATTTTGAAGATATATTGTCCTACTAAAAGGATAAAGAAAATAGTGGTAAGTGGTGCCAAAATGGTGGCGAGCCATGATATACTGACCATAGGAATGAGAAAGGCCAGATACCTCCAGAGGCTACAACCTCTCAAAGCTTATGGGCTTGATCTTGTTTCAAATGCTTTCTAGGAAACTGCCAATCCCAGTTCCCAAAGTGTGATTATGCTTAGGACAGCTAGAAGACATATGAGAAGTACAGTTCTAGACATAAATTCACAAAGACAGTATAGGCAACAACAAGATAAGCATATGACAAACAAAGTAAAGACAATACTTAAGATAACCACTCTTTTATCATTTAGGAACATTCATTAATTACTGAATAATAATTATTCATTATTATTAATTAGAAAATGAATTTACTTTACAGAATTTTAACATGTTCAATATCTTTCTG
>JAQZBX010076434.1:0-14427 GCA_029593785.1 Cabassous unicinctus | reverse complement strand
CCCTGCATGGGAAATTTTATAATATAATTTGAAGATTAGTAATTTTTTTTCTCTTTCACATTAGTAGTCCATAAAATCACATATATTTAAACAACAGGATTAACATATATTTCATGGCTTCCAAATACTATGTAGATTTCTGAAAACATATTCTTCCATATGTTTCAGAAAATGCATTGCATAATAGAGGAAGGTTCATGGTAAATGCAAACTAATTAAAGAATGCTAGTGTATTTAGAAAGAAGTCAAGTAAATACCCAATTTGAAAAGAAAGAAAAGATACACTTATATATTCAACATTACTGTCACTTCTATTTCTTGGACACCTCTCTCTTCTGTGTGGCACTAACGAGAGCATTTTTCACCTCTTTGTTCCTAAGACTATAAATGAGTAGATTCAGCATGGGGATCACCATAGTATAAATTACAGAGGCCACTTGATCCTTTCCCAAGGAGTAGGATTTCTTTGGTTTGAAATAAGTAAAACTTGTAGTGCCATAATAGATTGTGACTCCCAGGAGGTAGGAAGCACATGCAGAGAAGGCTTTGTGCTTCCCTGAAGAGGAATTAATTTTCAGGATAGTAGACAAAATAGATATGTAGGAAAGAGAGATTGTGCTAATAGTCACCATTACATCTAAACCACCACAAATCATTAATACGATTTCAGTGTCATGAGTGTCAGTGCAGGACAGGGTTAAAATGGGAGTTATGTCACAGTAAAAATGATAGATTACATTGGAACCAGAGAAATGCAATCTGTTCATGAAAAGAAGATTGACTAAAGATTCAACAAAACTAATCATGTAAGACCCAGTGATGAGAGCACGGTAGACTTTCCTGGACATGACAAATGGGTACTGAAGAGGGTTGCAGATAGCTACATAGCCATCACTGGCCATTGACCAGAGAAGGAAAAATTCAGTAACAGGCAAGATGCAAAAAACAAAACAAAACAAAACAAAAAAAAAAACTATCTGTGTAAAGCAGCCCATAAATGAAATATTCTTGTTGGAAGCCAGTAAGTTCTCTAAGGTTTTAGTTGTGATGACCATTGTGTAACTGAGATCAAGGAAGGACATGTGACTGAGAAAAAATAAGTGGGCATGTGAAGCTGGAGATCCAGGCAAAGGCGAATTATCAGTATCATTCCTGCATTTCCCAGCAATGTAATCAGGTATATCAGGAGAAATATCATAAAAAGCAAAAGTTGGATCACTTCAGAGTTTATAAAGCCAAAAAGTATGCATTCAGGCACATTTGTATTATTCCTTCTTTCCATAACAACAACCAACTGTTTTAAACTGTTAAGGAACCAAAGGTGATACTGAGTATGAATGAGTTCAAAACTGGTTTTTTATAGGAATGATCTGTCATTTTCTAAAAATCAGCACAATTAGTTTAGAATTTCATAAGAAAAAGTAGTTTGCAAAATATGTCTAAAAAAAATCTTAGTTGGACTGCCAATTATAAATTAAGTAAAGTTCAATATTTGGAAATTATATAATACAGAAATTTATCAATATATCTGCATATATATTGCATAAATAGAATGAACATGTCATTCTTATAAATATTTCACCTCATTAGCATACTTTTCAAGAGGAAAACATTATACCATAGGTATGATTCTTGTACACACTTTCAGATGAAAAAAGGGGCACATAAAGTTATTTACCTAGAATCACAATCATTAAATATCATTGGCACAGTGATTCTAATAAGATCTATTCTGTCCAGAGATCAATCTCATAACTCATATTTAATTTCAGCAAATCAAAAAAAAAATGCTAAGTATCTAATAAACAATGATAGAGAGTTTTAATGCATCATTTACTGTTTTTTTCTATTCAACATGATTTAGTAAAAATGACATGTCAGATAATAAAACCTTATGAGTAGTAATATTAGCACACATTACTTTGGATTTTCAGATATATTTTTATCAGATTAATCAAATTTCTTCAAAAAATGATATTTTCAAAATGTGTACATTGCTTGATGACTCTGATTATATCAGTTCTATATTTCTTTTTCTAAAAATCTTAGCATTACCTAGGTAAGGTCTAAATGTTATATATATATGTATATGCACATCCTTCTTATAGTGCCATCTTTTTAGATAAACTAAAATGTTCTAACTTTGAGATTAATACTTACCATAAGTCAAATTTGTTTAAAAACTTCTTCCAGCATTATCTGTCCAGAAATTTGTCAACCTCTAGTTTTATCACAATGAAAATATATAAGCCATTTATGAAGCCTGATATTTATGTGATATAATATTTCTTTCCTTTGAGTTAACTTATGTTTAATTTTAGTGTGTAATTTATGTTTTGAGGTTAAATAAAGAAAATTTTTATTCAGATTCTGGTCAAATAGATATTACAAGACAATTATATCTCATGTATACCAGAGAGTTACTGTGAACACAAGCAAAGCAGAATATCCCTTGTCTTTCACACTGATAAATGTCAAGGCACATTTTATATTGAGGATTGTGGATAATGCAATATTTGGTCATCTCTTGGACTAATTTCCAAAGAAGATTGCTTGACAAGATGCCAAGGATAAAATTTCTAGGACTAATGCATCTGTGCCAGGTTTGTAACAGAAATTTGCCTTCCCCTTAGAAACTACGTAATGTTGAGCAGCATTTTTTGTACTCCTTTGTGATGTTCTAATTTATGACTGGGTAAATCGTAGGTATTTCTAGAGAAATGCTTAGTTACTCTATGGCTGAAAAGCCAGATCATTAACAACCAGGGATTTAACAGTATATTTTTAACAATGAAATAATTTAATATTTAAAATTTGACACTATCAATGATTGAACATTGTTCATCATACAAAAAATATTAAATAATGAAATTCAAAGATAAAAATGGAAATCAGTCACAACTGTAATTCTTCAAATGTATTTTCGTCCAACAATTTTCTTTTGTGCATATAAAGCTCCTCTATATTTACATTTATATATTTATATAATTTTACCACAGCTGTATTTTCAGTCATTTTTATTTAATATTATTTATTAACTATATGCACCTTGACCAATGTTAAAAAACAGAGATGAGAAATCCATAATTTCAAGAATTTTACATTGACTGCTCCAACATAACTAACTTCTTTCTAGGAGTGTGCACCAGTTGATGAATGGGCATTTTTGAGGCATCAAAAGGAAAACCTGTTTCTCCAGTCAGGCTAGGAAGTATCAACTATTTCATCAACACAACAGATGTATTGTTTCATTCAGACACAACAAAGTTTGTGGAAGTTATATTATTACTTTAAAGTATTGGTTTTTATTATATTAAAATAAATAAGAGAGAATAAAGTAAGAATCATTGCTGAGATGAGTACAGTTTCTATAATTTTATTAATGCCCCAAAACTTCCTTACTCTATGTACAACTAGATTAAATACATTCCTGTAAATTCTTCCTTAATTAATGATAATGAAATCAATTTGCATGTAGAATAAGAAGCAACTGGTAAATGAAACTGTTTACATGGCAGAATTTTAGGAGACAAGATGATAGTATGGATCAAAGGAATTTCAAAATAATATATTACATATTTGAATGAATTTTTGAATGTATAAGTATTCAATTGAACAAAAATGCAATGATAATGAGAAATGTTTATTTGCAAATTAAAAAACCAGCATCAATTTATTTCACAATAGGTGACTTTGACTTTTAAGATGTTCTATGTCTATACCACCTCTATAAGGTTTTCTCACTCATTGAAAATCACAGATGGAGTTTTCCTTCCAGCATTGAAGTTAATTTTCATAGTCATTAAGTGTACTTTCAAATAATACAATAGTCAAAGAAAGAATAATTTACAAAATATTTTTTTGACTGATCTTTTTTGCTGAATCTTTATTGGTGGGTTTCCATATATGATCTCTAATAGTAAGATTTTGTTGGCAGAAGATGGAATAAGAAACAAAAGGAGACATGACTTATTTGGTCTAAATTTCAGCAAAATTAAAACTTTATCCCAGACAATTATTGTGTTGTTATATTTTTAATTCTATTTATGCTATTAAGTCTCACAATTTTTGATGTTATTTGAAACTCTTTTAAGGAATTTTGGCTCTATTTTTATTTTATACTGTCACTCATATTTCTAGAATACAAAGGTCTAATTTTCTAATAGCACTACTTTGCACATGCGTATTTTATATGCTTATACTAACAAGTATACATTTTTACATCCTTTTACTAGTTATCTATTTCCTATAGACATCATATAGTTGTGTCTTTTTTAAAAATAGAATTAATTACAGGGTTTTATATTGGAATGTTTATGCAAATTAAAATTAAAATAATGATTTATGCATGATTTTCATTTCATATCATATTGAAGAGAAGCAGGGATGTTACTCGAATTGATTCATTCGCTCTGCATGACAGAATTGACAGATACTAATCTTGGATAGGGAGGAAAAGTGGCTTTATTTGCTGGTAGGAATCCAGAGATGTATAGTTTCAAATCAAGCTCTCGATTAAGAGTTTTTCTCACAGTTTATATACTGGTTGAAACAAAGAAATTTAATAACCAGGATGACATTTCTAACATGGATCTGGAAAATTAGTTTTTTGCTTTATCAGTTAATCTTAAAATACACATGGTACCCTGGGTAGGGCAAACTTGGGGTGGGTGATAAGTATGAGAGGGTGGTATAGATGTCAAGGCTCAGATAAGGACAGATGTGAATATACAGATAAAGACTGAGTAAAAGATAAAAGCAAGGAAGTACATAGTTATACATTTTTGTGGAACTAAATCTGGTTAATGTTAAATCTTTAGCTCTGCCTGCCTCCTGACATGTGAGCAAGTGTTATGCTGAATTTCTATATCATTATCAGGTACAGTACAATGCCTTAATATTTAAGCTATACTGTTTTTTCTAGTACTACAATATAATATAAATTTCTGATAATTCTCTCAGGGATTCTTTTTAGTTAATATACTATTTTTAAATTTTATTTCTCTGGTGTTTTTTTTTTAAAACATACTTCATTTAGTTATATTGTTAATGTTTTCTCTGAGGATACAGTTTACATCCATGAATCATTTTGTTGCTCTTAATATTGTTATGATTCTTTCCAGGCAATAAACTTGTCAGCATAAAGCACTCAAGGTTCTGTTCACCCACAGATTATTTGAAATGCTACAATCAAGGGCCAGACTGACTTCCTGAAAACTCCAGAAAGCAGTTAATTGATTACAGTAACTCGGTGAGTCCTGAATCAATAAAAGTATTACCTAATACTGCTAGACCTTACATTTTTGCCTCAGGTTGATCTTCTTAATGGGAGAGCTAAACTCTGAAATATAACATCAACCAACACAGAGCAAATATCAAAAAATTGTAAAAGGTGTTTTTTCCATTGATTTGTTGTTGTTGTTAGTTCCTGACACTCAGTGATAGATTTGACATATAAACAGCTGAGTACCATCTTAAGAAAGAGAAATCTCAGGGTTAAACTCCATAGATAAAATATTAAAATATTAAACTTTGCATTGTATAACAAGTTTACAAGACAAAGACACAAGAATCATGGCCCATCCAAAGGAACAAGATAAAACGTCAGAAATTTCCAAAGAAGAGAGAAAGGTTTAGGAGGAATATTCAAAGAACTAATGGCAAAAAACTTTTCTAATTTAATGAAAGACATAACCACACATTCAAGAAGACCAGCAATAACAAACAGAATAAACTTGAGGAGAATCAAACCTGGATAGTAAAACTGTAGAATGAAATGACAAGGAGAGTGTCTCCCAAAAGCTGGAAGAGAAAATCAACATGTTACATAAAGGCAGTCCTTGATAAGACTAAGGGCTGATTTATCAGCCAAACCATAAGAGGCATGAAGACAGTGGGAAGAAAAATTTAATTGCTGAATGAAAATAATTTCAACAGAGAATTTTTTATCCAGTAAGACAGTCTTAAAAATGAAGGAGAAATTAAGACATTCTTAGATCTAAAAAAGCTGAGCTGTTCATCACTGCTAGACCTGTTCTATGAGCCATGCTACTGGGAGCTTTTCAGATGGAAAGGAAAGGACACTAGAGACTAGATCAAAGCAGCATAAAGGAATAAAGAATTTTGGTAAAGGTAACCATATAGGTAATTATAAATTCTCATACCATATTATACTGCATTGTATTTTTTGTGTGTACTCCACTTTTATTTGAACAGGTTCTAAAAATCACATGCTTACAATGTAATGGCAATTCTATGGTTCATGCTATTTAACGTTTAAAGATATGAAACATAACAAGTGCAAAAAAAATTGATGGAATGGTATGATGTAGGAACAAAATTGGTATCAAATCAAATGAGATTTTTAAAGATTTTAGATCTTTGATCTAAGCCCAATGATAATCCACAAGAAAATATCTGAAGAAAAAAAACAGAAGGTAATAAGAAGGGACTCAGAATACTATGATAAAAAATCAAATAGATATCATAATAGACATTACTGGAAGATTTAAAGGGCATAAAAGGAAAGAAACAAACAATGTGCAAATACCAAAAATGACAAAAGAATGTTCTGCATTATCAGTAACTACTTTAAATGGAAATGGACTAACATCTACATCTAAATGCAGAGATTGGACAATGGTTAATATTTTATGATTTTTACAAGAAACTGAACTTAAATTCAAAGATACAACTAGATTGAAATTAAATGGTGGAAAAATAATCTATGAAAATAATAACCAAAAGAAAGCTAGAGTAGCTTTACTAAATAAAAAAAGTAATCGCGAAGTCCAAATCTGTTAAAAGGGACAAATGAGTACATTATATGTGGATGAAGTGGCCATCAAAAAGAAAGCATACGGATTATAAATATATATGTAATGAAACAACAGAAACCCACAATAATGGAACAAATATTGACACTTTTGAAAGCAGAAATAGATGTTTCCATAATTCGAATAATAGACACAACATTTAATAATGGCAAAAACATTTACATAAAAGATTGATAAGAAAATGGATGATGAGATTGAGAGTATAAAAAATCTAGAGCTAAAATATATATGTACAACACTTCAACTAACAAGATTAGAATACACATACTTATCTAGTGCACACAGGTTATTCTACAAAATAGACCACATTTTAGGTCAGAAAAAAAAAGACAATAAACTTAACAAATTTGAAAACATACAAATACTTTTCTCTGACAACTTTGAGATGATGCAAGATATACCAGAGGTATAACTGGAAAATTCACTGATACATGGGACACGCATAGACAAACAATGAGTCAAAGAAGAAATCACAAAAACAATTAGGAAATATCTTGAGGTGAATGAACAAAAACAAAATATAACAAAATTAAGAGATGTAGCAAAGCAATAGTGAGAGAAGATGTTATAGCACTGAATTCTTACAATAAAAAGGGGACATATATAAAATAGGGGATCCAGTCTTACAATTTGAGGTACAAGAACAGAAGAACATAGTAAACCCAAAGAAAACATTTGGAAGGAAATAACAAAGATTATAGTGGAGACAGATGAAATAGAGAATAAAAAATAATTGAGAAGATCAATGAAATCAAAAGTTCTTACTTTGTAAAGATCAACGATATCAACATAACCAACTATTCTAATACAAAATGTGAGAGGATGAAAATAACTAAAATCTGAAGTGAAAGAAGAGATATTACCATCAACCCCACAGAAATAAAATGGAGTATAAGAAGATACTATGATCAGATGTGTCCCAACAAAATTGATAAACTAGATGGAATGGATAAATTCTTAGAAACATATAAACTATCTGCACTGACTCTAGATGACATAGAAGATCTCTACTGACAGAGATCAAATCAGTAATCAAAATATCAAAACAAAGGAAATCACAGGACCAGATGGGTTCACTGGTATATTGCACCAACTTGCAAAAACAACAAACCTCCATAAAATTAAATCAGGTGGAACACTTCTGTGTCAGTTTGAGATTATTTTATAAATCACCAAACCTGAAAGATTTTGTTTTTAAACTAATCTATTCCTATGGGTGGAATAATATTTGATTGCATTAAATTTGTTTGAGGTGGTTTTGATTAGATTACTTAAGAAAATCTGTTTAGGGCTTTTGATTGAACTATGTCAGTGAGGTATGACTCGGGTTGAGACTCTTTCCCAATTCAGGATCTTATATAAAAGGATTATATAGGGAGATAGACACTGGAGAAGGAAATCGCCATATTTAATCCTGTCATGTGCAAGAGGACTAGAGGATTGTTTAAGCATGAAGCCCCTGAGAGGCTTGGCCCACAGACCAGCTCAAGAGGAGATGATCCTTACTAATATGCCTGATAGCTTACAGATGAACTCACAGAGAGGGTGAAGAAGCCAAGACTGATGTATGAGGCATGGAAAGAAACAAGCACTATGCTTGGTTGCCCTCAGCTGAGCTCAAATCTCGGGAGAGATTCGTGGCAATCTTTCTTCAATTTGTGGCAGCTGACTCCGGTGAGAAACCATCTCTGGTAGTTTCTCACTTTGGACTTCCCATGGCCTTGGAAGGTTAGTTTTCCCTAAATAAATCCTTTTTACAAAATCCAACCCATTTCTTGCACGAGTAGAATAGGAAGTTATAGCTTACTGTGTGCAAATTCATGTTTGTGGTAATTAAAAATTTGGGGTATTGGGTGTGGCTGATGTTGGTAGAATACTGTGAATTTAATTAATACCACTGAATTGTATACTTGAAAGATGTTAAAATAGAAAATTTGAGTTTTATATATATTACTAATATAAGTTTTGAAAAAGATATATATTAAACAGAAATAACATTCATCTTGTGTTCTGTGTAGAATATTCTACTCTATTTGTTCTAAAAAAGGAATGGGTATACCAGAAGAATTCACCTTTGTATAATCAGCTTTTTAAATAAAACCCAGGAAAAGTAGACATACTAAACATATTTGTTGACTAACTGAGAATGAGTGATAGAATGGAAGGATGAACTAATTAGTCTCCATTGAAAACATTTGAGCAATGCTTAAATCATAATTAAATGTTATTGTAAGTTTCGTAAAGAAATGGTGACAGCATGCATATTATTTTCTAAAATATTCACTCCTTTAAGGCAGAACACAATTTTTACTTCTTCATATTAATATTTCTGATATTTAATATGGGCTTGGCACATTCCAGGCTCCTAAATAATATTTAAAAATTAATGATGTAAATGAAAAATTGTGGACAACAGAGAAGTCTTTATCAAGATTGTTACCAACTGAAAGTGAAAGCTATTCAAAACAATGCATTTAAATTCTTGATGCTCTTTTTTGTGATCCAAATATTTACATGAGATCATGTTGCTGCTTCTTCCTTGATTCCCCTAAATCATATTTTCATGTGGCCAAAGACATGGACCCTACCAAGTAGTTTACAAGCTTAATTGACAATCGATTTATTACCTCCTCAGTTATGACAATTTCTTTGTTTAAAATTCCTTAAAAATTGTAAAGATTTTGTTTTTAAAACTGCAGTTTTTATACTTATCATTGTTAATGATTTCCATTGCAGCTCAAACTCTCATTTGAAGTTTATGATTAATTTTCCAAGAAATATTTTATACTTCTATGTTGTAAATATGCTATTGAAGAAAGTTACCTTAGAAAACCACACAAGACTCTGACTTAAACTCTTTATTATTGGATCTAATGTATTTTCTGAATCACAAAGTTACTCTTGTGAAAATATTTGAAAGACCTTATTCACACACACATAAACACACACATTGATATAATAAAAACCACATCTCTATCTCCCACCTTTAACCAAGTTTTATCATAAATACTTTATTAATTAAAATAAATATATTATTACAAATAAGTCATGATTTTATTGACTCAAACCTCTCCTTTTCCATCTATAGGCAAACATTTATTTTCATAACTGTTTGTGTTTTCCAAAGCTTTCTTTACAGCATTTACCTAAATTGGATACCTAAATTAGATAGGTAGATAGACAAATGACAGGTTTTTCCTAATTATTTTTATAATTTGTTTTAGTTAAATTTTGTGGTTCATTTTTTCCCAATGAGCAGTAAATATTTTAAGTATACTTCTCTGTTTCCTTTTTTTAAAAATTAATACTTTTAAATAATTCTTCTGTAAAATAAAAGGAGAACTCAAGTGGGCCTATTAATTTGGCCATGCCCAGGCTTTTCTTCCTTCCTTCCTCCCTCCCTCCCTCTCTCTCTCTTTCTCTTCTCCTTCTTTCCTTCCCTCCCTCCTTCCTTCCTTCCCCCTTCCTTCCTCCCTCCCTTCCTTCCTTCCTTCCTTCCTTCCTTCCTTCCTTCCTTCCTTCCTTCCTTCCTTTTCGTCAGACCCCTCCAGTCACAGTCATCAACATTTATGGAGTTCCAGTCCTCAAAGTGTTGACAGAGAACAAAAGGGAGAGTTGTGTCACCCCCTTGGAGAAGTGGGTGATGGGAGGGAATCCTTAGGAGACCTCAGAAACTGAATATCCCACTACCCTTCCTGAGGCCTGATCAGCAAGGTGACACACAGAGGGGTGCAGCTTTACGTGGAGGAAGCCTACAGCATGGCCATATCTGTATGGTAGTGGTAAGTAGTATTCTGAAAAAAAAAATGGATTTTGATTCAAGATATTACTCATGTTAAAGTAATGTTGATTGTAGATTCATTGAAATAAAATTCTCCTTGGTGTGTGTTCTTTCTCCATCCTTTATAATTAAAGCCAACTTTTTGAACTACAGATGTTCCTAGTGTTTTTGGCTAAAGAACATTGACAATTACTTGTTTATAAGACCTAGTAGAGGGTATAAACAACACGCATAGATACCTGAGAAATTTCGTGAGAGTACATTATAAGTTAGGGTCCAACGAAATGCTAGAAAAAAAACGTGTAAATCACACAAACATAATATCAGAAATAAAGTATTTCTTCAACCGGTTCATCAGTAGAGTCAGTACATCTGAGAAAATAATGAGTGAACATGAAGATAAACCAATAGGAATAATCAAACTGCAAGACTGTTATAAAGAAAAGAAAAACTGGAGTGGGAAAACAATTTTCCAAGATCTGTGGGATAATATTAAGCATTTTAATATGCATGTAGTTAGAGTTCTACAACAAAAATAGAGAAGGGATGGAGCAGCAGAAATATTTAAGGAGGTAATGGCAAGAATTTTTCAAAAATAAGGAAAGACATAAAATCATTGGGCCACAAATGTAGCAAACCCCCAGAAAGGATAAAGACAAAAAAATAAATCAAACAGTCATAAAACACAACTAGATTCCTAAAACTCACTATTGCAAAATGAATATAAGTATACAATTGCAAAAGGATTCCCAGGTAAATACATGTCACATATAGTAGGAAAAATGTAAATATTATAAGAGACTTGCCATTGATTAGGTTCCAAGCCAGAAGACAATGGAAAGATACCTTTAAAGTAATGACAGATAACTCAGCCAATACACACTGAAACAGCTTTCCAAAATGAGAACAAAATATAAACTTCTTCAGAGAATGTACATGCACACACACAGAGAAATAACATTTTGCCAGCAGAATTGCATTTTTAAAATTATCCAGGCAGAATAACAAAGGCAGAAGTACACTAAACATAGACATAACTTCCACTGAAAAGGAAAATAATGAAGGTATATATATCAAATATTTGATTTTAAAATTTTAATTGCTTTAAAAATAACTGCCTAAAGCAAAACTAGATAGATTAATTGTTGGGTTTAAACCATACAGAAATATACAATTTATGGCAAAAATAACAAAAAGGGAAAGAAGAATTGAACCTCTATTACTTTACAGTTCTATGTGATAAGTTATGTGGTATATTATTTTAGGTAGACTATGATAAATTAAATAAAACAGTCCCTAGGGCAACATTTAAAAAGTGAGGAAACAAAAATTACAAACATAAGGGATACAGATAAGGAAATCACTATAGTCACCCATAAATATTAAAAGGACAAAAAGAACATGGTATAAAAGCTTTTATTTGTAAAATTTTATTATTTAGAGAAAATGTACTATTACATATATATTTAACATCAGAAATGGATAATCTCTTCAGTCCAATTTCTCTTAAAAATTAAATTTTTTCTTATAAACCTCCCACATAATGAAAAATCTGAAATTGTTTTTGAAATGTAAAAATTTCACCTTTCCCCAGACTGATATATGGATAGAATGCTATGTGAAATCTCTTCAACCCTACAAAAGTGAATGGCATCTTGGAAGATTACAGAGCGACCACTTAAGAGAAATCTGTGTCCCAGGATTTCCTCAAGGGAAAAAGCCATCCACAAAGCCATGTCAGCTAAAGTCTTCATGGTTACACACAAGGAATATACGTTCCCATTTGGTGGACTACTCCATTTCTGAAGCCCTTTCTTACACCATCCAGCCTGTGTCTGAATAACACAGGTTCTCTCTCCAGTCCAGTCACATCACATGATAAATAACTTTCTATTACAGAGTACTTTCTTTCAAAAATAGGACTATTCATGTATGTTTGAGAACATTTAGCAGCTGTATCTAAAATTACACTGTCTTCTATTAGCAGCTCTAATGAAGTCTGCCAGCAACATATAACTTTCAAAAATCTCTGATTTATTATTACTTTTTAAATAAAGTTATATATTATATGTTTTCAACTCTGATAAGTGTAGCATAATTTTGTAAAATAAAAGTCATATATAAAATGGTGATTAAAAATGTAAGCTCTGAAGTCAGTCTGACTGCATTCATATTTGACCTTGAATTTAACATGTCTATCTATATATATTCAATGAAAATATGCTGTGCCCCAGTTTCAACATCTGTAAAATTGAGCAATTGAAATATATTTATTGAGGCACTCTTCAAGGTGTTGGGGATAAATTATTGAAAAAAATCTTGTGTGCATTGAGGTGTCAATGAGGGGAAACCTGAAAGAAAAGAAAAGACAAAATAAAAAATATATATACAGGCTAACTGCTTTGGAAAATAAATACAGCATTGATGAGGGATTGCCTGGTGGGATTTTAGAAAGGTTGGTATGGGATGGTCTTATGAACAAGAGAATGAGAAAAGACTGATGTAGTTATCTGGGGAAAGGGAATTTCAGGAAAAAGAAAAATTGGAAATATTCCAGACATCATCAGAACTAATGCGAATAGGTCTGCAGCTGATAGACTAGGGTGAGAAGGTCAGTGTGGTGGCTCCAAAATGACTGTGACAGACTCAATGATAAATATGATTTCATAGAAGTAAGGAGTAGGGACAAGATCAGGTTGGAAATGTAGACTCCTGGAAAATTTTTGATATTATTCTTAATTTTATGGCAAGTCTTGTAGGTATTGTGGAGAGAAGTAACATTATACAAGCTATGTTTTAGCAGTATCATAGCCCCTACATTGAGATGAGACTCAAAGGGGAAAAGGCAGAATTGGAAAACAATCTAGAAGGCTGTGGCAATAATATAAGGACTGAGATGATGGTTCTTTTGGCTAGGGTGGTAGCAGTGGAGGATTTGAGAAATTGTCATGCTCCAAATATACTCGATGCAGAGAATCATAATATATGCTGATGGTGTAGATGTACTACATAAAGAAAATTCCAGGATGACCTTAAGTCTTTGCTTGAACAAGTAGGATATAACTTCTCATTACCTGAGATCAACTTTTAGATATTTCAAGTATCTACCTGAGAGTTATCTTGTCAAGATAATCTATGTTAATTATATGCCATAAGCCCTTTGAATATTGTCTCGCACTCAGTAGTTGCTCAGTAAATAAAATCCATTTTTGGGTAGCAGTATAGCACAGTGGTTGAGTGACTTCTTCTGCTGTATGAGATCCTGGGTCAATCCCTGGTACCTGTAAAAAAAAAAAATCCATTTTTAACTTTATACAGCATCAATCATTTCTATAAAAATTTATTGTTCATATTTTGTTATGCTCATTCCAGTTTTATTTACTTTACCATTTGTTAAATAGCTCAAGTTTTACATTACATATAATTTTGACATACCACCATGAACAAAAGGATTTTTAAAAAAAAATACTTTAGACCACATCTCACAAAAACTATGATATGCACTGATATGAATAGAGAAAGTAGAGGGACAATGTCAATAAGCTACTGTTTTCATATTGCCTGAAGTTTATATTAAATTTATTTGATAACATCATAAATGCTTTCTAGAATATATTATAAGAAAAGAGAATAGTCTGTATTTAATGAAAGCATAAGCAATACTTGAACATATTACTATCTGTAAAATTAGAGAAACTCTTGACCATAATTGCCAACAAAAATCAAAAGGATAACTTGTCTAAATTATAGAAATGTACATAAATGAAAGAAATTCCAGCACAGTTCATGAGAAAAACCCAAAAATATCTA